>VDFB02138473.1:170234-267632 GCA_007258455.2 Sequoia sempervirens
TATTATTCTGTAAAATGGAGCTTTACATGCAGAGAATCTCAAATCCTCAAGTTCTACAACACATGCAAACTACAGAAAGCTACATAATAACTCTTTTGCAATATGCGTGCTTGTCCCCCAAAAAGTTACCCAAAAATTAGAAACCCGCCCATAAATAGAGCTCCTCATTAGTTTGGAGCCAAAACAACATTCAAATTTGAGTTTAGGCGGTTTGGGGCCAAAAATTACAACTTGAAGTTCAAATTTCAAAAGAACATTTGCAATTTTATCTTCTAGAAAGTGCGCCAACTTCCTAGGGCCATAACTTTTGATATGGGGCTCCAATTTGTGAACCGTTTGAACCGTTGGAAAGGTCTCAAAGTCAAGAATGCGCTCAAAATCCGCTACGCCAATTTCAGCAAGTTTCAGGGCCATTCCAGGAGCTCTAAGTGCCTCAAATCCAACTCGAAAGATTTTCAGGTGCAAATCTGGGAAACTAAAACTCCAATATCTTTCAACCTAGGAACATAAAATAAAAACCATAAATTGATAATTTCATTATGACGAAAAGGGTATCCAAAAATGTAAAAACATCTAAAAACTAAGAAACTTGATATTTAACTATTTTTGGGTGATGCAAGATTGCCCTTACACCACTGGATGCTCCTGCATCAACTGGTTGACACCGAGATCTGTTGTTTTCTCTGGATTGATAAACTTGAATTCCTGTTGGATCATTCATACTCAACTCTTAATAATGAACCTCCTTGTGCCCTTATCCCTGAGTTTAGCAACGAAAAATTGTAGGCTAGAATGTAGCTACATCCTCCTTGTTCCCCTTCTTTGATCCTTAACACTGATCACAGATTTGCAAGAATCAACAAGGAGCTAGTCTTCTCGGGACCTATAACCATGCTCTATCATGGACTATTCTCTTGAGGGCCAGAGCTCTGGTAAGGATTTCTTATGCTTCCCTTGTCAAAGAGACTGGATGTAAAATAATTCTTTGTCAATCTGTGGAACCACTTCTCTCGCCAGTATTGGAGCATGCAGTCATGTCCCTGAATGACACAATGAATGTTGGGGTAGTCAATGATGGATTTGAATATGGAATTAAATGTTCTAGATATGGGATTGGAGTTCAGTTCTGAGCAGTAGTCGGGGGACCTTCAACATACACGACAACCTATTAGACAAACAAGCTTCTCAAATAATTATGCGGTGGGCAGTACGTTCAACAAACATTAATTGATGGGCTTCTTCAAATTGATGTTTCATGCTAATCATGATCTCATGCAATGTAGTAACACCCCTACATTGGGAGTTACTCTAAATGTACCATACTGGATGGGTGTAGATCGCTTCACACAACTGATCTCATTTTGTGTCTTGGATAGAGAGATCAACTTTCATTGGAAGCTTTGAATCAGGAAATAAAGTTACTGTATGGGATGTGCCAGCTGATTTGCATAGTGCAGACACTTGCGGTTGGGCGGTCTCTCTGCCCTAGACTATCAAGCCTGGCAGGAAATTCGACTGTCCATATTTTTTTTATAATAATAGTATTCACCTCCACTCAAGGCTCTCTGAACATATGTATGTAAACTAGGGCAGTCTTGAGGTGGCTCTTCAATATCCACAAAGCCTCCATGGATGGTGAAATCGTTAAAATAGTATCTCCCACTTAAAACGATAGTCCTTTTTTATTAAATGAAAATTCAGATACTGCCTCAATAAATATATATCAAACTACCTTTATTTTAGATGCCACCAGATTCCTGATCTGACGGTGAACCCCTTTGTATGAGTGGGAAACCATACTCTTTCTCTTTATATAAATAGATGATAGAGTAATAGTATTCTATTAGCACATGAATAAAACGATTGCTAGTGCTTGATGGCACAATGGGGTAGGCTTAGCACAAATTTTTAATATTAAATCTTTACTGATAGTAATAGGATATGACAGTTATTATGGACGCTACAGTTAATATATCCTTCAGAATTTAACATTAATGTTTACTATTTCCATTAACAACATTAACTCATTATTATTACTTTTAAAATGAGGACACTTTAATTATGTATGCACACTGCATTTTATTATGCACTATTACTAATTTTAATAGCAACTATCTTTTACGGGAAATGCGGATATGAATAATACCGAGCTTAATATTGTAAGGTGACTACATTATAAACAAGGGATATAAAGATATGTTTATACGTATGAATAGTCATCTATAAAAGAAAGAGAAAAGTAAAAAAGAGAGTCTTAAACTTCTTTATTTATATGGATCACATATATATAGAGGAACTTTTCTTTATATATAGGTTTTATTGGTTGTTCTTATAAATATCTCTTTTAAGTTAAGAAAGGTAGATTAAGATCTCCTTATTTGTAATTTATATATATGATATAAAATGTGAAGTTTAATTATGTTATTTTTAGTAAATGAAATAAATATATAGACAAAAATAAAAGTAAAAATCTAGATTAATAATATATATTATTATTTTTATTATAAGTTATTGCAATAAATGAGGTATTTATGTTTTCTTCTTTTATAAATATTTATTTATTTATATGAGAATAAAAGATCAAATAAATTAGTATATACACAAGTACATAATATTTACACATAATTATATTTTTATTTTAATGGCATAAAGTTAGAATTTAAAAGAAAACAACTGAATAGATGGGTGTTGCTTATGTTTGAGTAACAATGCAGGACTCGAACCCTTACTATCCTCCTTAGGAAGGTAATTGCCCAGGGTCTTCACTAATAGCGAGATCAATGATTTAAATTTAACTGTCATTGATCTATATGCTCTTGCATTACACACTTCAATTAAAATATTAGGAAGGTTCATGATGTGACCTTGTAAAAGGAGTGCAAGGCGTGTCACTATATCAATAGAATATTATATAAACCTATTGTGTTAAAGATTCAAACCGCTAGGTTGCCATATACTCTCCCTTGGAGATTAACCTATCAACATGTTAGATTGACTTGTTCAACCCTATTAATCATAAAGGCATTATTTAATTCAATGCTAGTCAGTTGAAGGTAAACCAATGTGTAGAATTAGAATATTAAGGATTTTATTTGTTATGTGAAAATGGTATACATTCATGTCCTTTCTTCTAGTGACTTTCCCACTCTCTGCACTTGAGAGATGTATCGGTGGGGGTGAGCATGTGTGATGATTATTTTAAAAAAAAGATTATTAGTCATGTTTTTTGCCCTCATGTAAAATATGGGCATTACAGATAAACAAATAACATGAAAATGCTATCAACTTACCAAACCCTTATTGAAGAAAATATAAAGTTGTGTCAATGTATGCTCCAAAGTTCTTGATTTATTCTTGATTTGATGTAAAGTGCTTGAATGTTTGAGTGAATGAGTGAATAAGTGAACTTGATGAATGGGGGTTGAAATAGATGTAAAAACACTTATTTATACACACTTGTTCCCTAGTAACCCATTAATACCTCATCACAAGCTGACATCAAGTGATTTTGAATAAAAACCCAAAAGGAATTTTAAAATATTTTGAATTTGGAGACAAGGGGAACTCATTCGCCACCCATGGCGAATGGGTTCCACCTAGGACCTGAAAATGGGTGTTGGGAATTAATTCATATTTAATATTATTTGTCGGGTTTACATTCAAAAATACACTTAATTAAGGCTTATAAGGGCATAAAGGGGTCAAATAAAGCATAAGAAAGGTGTAAATAATGAAGTTATGCCTAGAAAAGCATGAAACCATGTTACAAGACTTTACAACACTTCAAAATAGGACTTGATAAGTAATGAAAAGGTTATTTTTAGGTGAATTGTAATTAATAGAATCTAGAAGAGTGTAGAAATGTTTTACAACACTTCATAAAACCTTCACAAGACATCATTATTTGAATTTAAGTACCTAAATATGCATGTTCAAGCCATATTACATCAATAAATCAAAGAAAAATAGACAAAACAACATGAAGCAAGGCCTAAAAGACCATGAAAATGACAAGAGTCCATTTTTCTATGGTGCATTTAACCCCCACTTTAGTGAGAGGATGAACTTGCTTCAAACTCACACTAAAGTAGCCATGAACATCAAGAGGAGGGTTCCAATGTACTTACGTTAGCAAGATGGAATGACAATGATCAAGAGGGATGGTCAAGCCCCAGGATGAAGATCCGATGGAAAACTAAGCATAAGGACAAAGGAACACACAAGTATTGAAAAGAGAGAGTCATATGAAGCTTTGATCATCTATCCAACTAGTTGTGGATTAGATCTAGGCTAATTGTTTGAAAAAGAGAATGCATACTCATTTTGGGGCAACAAAACTCATGGTGGTCTGCTGGGTGAGAAGGCCCAAAAGGTGAGATACATACACTAGTTGGTATGCACTCACAAACACAAAGGTGGCTATGGGGAAAGTCATGTTGTTGAGTGGACTTCTTGCTCAACCATATCAAAGTTATCCCTCCTGATAACTTTAACAAGGTGCCATAAGAGAAAATGTTGATTTTTGCTTCATGAGACAAGAAAAGCTTCGTATGCTTGGAACTCATGAACAAAATGGAAAGTACCACAAGCATGTAAGCTACATTATGCAAGGTGGTAAAAATGAAAAATATAAAAATGTAAAATGCAAAATGTGAAAAGATGTTCAAAGGAGTCTTGTTAAGTTCATGCAAGGTCTACTACATAGGGAACATTGTGTCTAATGTCTCCAAGAGAGGACCAATCAAAGAATAAAATATTAACAACTTAAGGGATGAAATGTGTCACATTATACCACCAAGAGGAATGTAATATGCTAAGATAGATCACACTTATGAAGCACATCTTACGCATTGTCATCCACAAAGTGATGAAAGCATTGTATGAGCAAAAAGGCTACAATAGGAACCAAGAATGCAAATGAATTAATGGTAATTTATGCCCCCCACTTTAAAGGAATTGCTACACATTGTTCTGTGAGCAATTACTTTAAAGTAGCAAAGGAAAAAAAATGGAAAAGGAAAACAAGACATGAGAGCCAACTCTGAAAGCGCCTATGCCAAGTCATATGTTTCTAAGTAAGGCTGCATCATGTACATGAAAAGGAATACAAAAGAAAAGGATGTTTCCCACATAAAATAACACACCAAACACATAAGGGATCTATGGATTTATGGTCAGTATGTTCATTGCTGCAATTTTTTTATGAAAGAGCTCAAAACTATCATCATTCCCCAAAGCACATAGAACTAGAAGAATGACACAAAGAGAGTGAAAACAAAAGGAAAAAGAAAGTCCATTTTGGTTCAATATGGAAGAGACATTGCAGTCTCAATTCCTCACATCATCCCCAAAAGGAAAAACACAAGAAAAAAGAAAAAAGGAAAAATACATAAAAAAAGAAAAATCTTTTGGGTCAACATGAAGGAGACATTTCAGTCTCAATGCCTTGCATCATCCTCAAAAGGAAAAACACAAAAAAAAGGAAAAAAGGAAAAGGAAAAGAAAGGACCTTTTGGGTCAACATGGAAGAGACATAGGGCATCCCAATGCTTTGCATCATCCCCAAAAGGAGAACACAAAACAAAACCACAAAAGGAAATGTACAACATATAGAAGAAGAGAGGTACAAATAGAAGAAGTGTACGACGAGAGAGAAAACATCAAATGCACAACACAAGGGAACACAATATGTACTCATAAAAGAAAACTAAAATAAGAAGCGAAAGGAAAATCAATGCAAGAGGACTAGCAAGGAAAATGCAAGTCAACCATCTAACAAGTCATCTGCCTCCCAATAATGTTCAGTATATTGTAAAGGTGATTGACTATCCAAAGGAAAAATTGCAAGTGTCGAACTAGGAGACATACCAAGTTCCTCACTTGGTTGAGAAGATTTATCATTTAAGCTCATGGTAGATGAAAATAAAGAGTTCAAATCATTATGCACTTCTTCATCTATTTTTGTGATCTCCTCATCATCATCATCATCAATATTGATTTTGACGAGAGGATGAAGAGTTATTTCCAAGGAAGGATGTATTAAAAGTTGTGGTTGTTGGATTTATTCATTTTGTTGTGAAGGGTGGACTGGACTATCTTGTGGTTGGTCAGGAGAAGGAGGGCGATCATCTATTTCTTTTGTCAGAGGTATAGGTTGGTTTTCTTTATTTTCTTCCATTCATGACTGATGAGTGAGGAGACAACGATGACACCTACGCTCTCTAGCACCACTATTTCATTTAATTATGTTTTGAAGTTGTTGAGGTGTAAGAGCAGATTGAGTCATCATAGGTTCCTTCTCTTCTGAAGAGGGAACAATGGAAGAAACTAAAGAGGATAGGTCAATCACTTTCTCTTTAGCTTTATACACTTGTTTAATGTGGGGAGGTATGACAAGATTGGTTTCACTTTCTCATGGTCATTTAAACAATGGCAGGGAAGTATCTAAGGGTGGTTGTTCATGAGGTTGTATGGTTTGTTCGATGTCAAACTTAGGTTGAAGAATGGTTTCATCTAGGATAGGAGGAGTGGAAGTTGATGGGGATATGTTACGAAGAGACAACTCAGCTATGCATTTGGCTTTGAACTTTTGATAGGTTATGAAAAAGAAATCTTTACGAGGGATGATGGGTTTCATAGGTGCAAGCCAGAAGGCTTCTAAGGAAAAATTACCTTTAGACGATAAAGGATTAAAGCCACTATGGTGTATGGTAAGTATTTCATTTCCATGTGGAAACTTCAAACATTTGTGAACCACTAATGGGATTACTTTCATTGAGCAAAGCCAAGGGTGGCCTAGCCGCAAACAAAATTAATCCGATTGTGGAATAATTGAAAATGTTACCTCCAAATTTTTGGGTCCAATTTGTAATGGGAGCACGATCGATCCAATCATAGGGAACACAAAACCAACATGTGTTTTAATCCATGCAATTATTTTATTATAGTCATCTTGATATAGATCGTGTAATACTAGAAATTCTTTTGTGATCAAATTTTCACCACAAGCAGGATCTATTAATATCCCATTGGTAGGCTTATCATAGATTCTACCAGTGATGTAAAGAGGACCATCAAGAAGTTTTTGAAGTATATATTTAGAAAAAAAAGTGATATCAAGAGTTTTGTTGGTTGGGCCCTTATGAGGGATAACATCTATTCCACCCACAAGTTCATCCATAGGATTAATTTGGGTAACATTTGGAGTTATATCATGTTGTTCACTATTTGTATCAATATTCATTACATCATTTTTTGAAGGTTCATTGGCCTTGAAAAATGAAACATTATATTTAGGCATGGGATTGGTAAAGATTTGAAAATTCTAGTTAGGGGGTGCAACAGACTTATTGCATTGATCATTAACACCCGCAATGGATAAACGGACCGAATCAATGAGGTCTTGAACTAAATGTTTTAGGCACTTACATTGTTCTGTGTCATGGCCATTTTGGCAATGAAAATGGCAATAAGCATTAGGTCTAAAGGTGGGTGGTAAAGGTTTGGTGGTATCAAGTGGTTTGATGGTAGGAAAAGTGATCATTTGTTGCTGGAGCAATTGCTTCATTGTATTATGAAGGGTATCAAGTAAGGGAGTACACTGTCTCTTTGGTTCTCCATAGGTATAAGGCACTGCTACTTTAACAGCTACCACTTGACTTGGAATAGGTGGGTTTGGTTGTGGTAGAGGAGGTGGATTGACCTAAAAAAATCCTCGGTTTGGTTTGTGACAGTTTTGTGTGTTGTTTTGATTGTTGTGCTCAGGTTTATCATTTCAGTTAGAAGTGGATTTTGAATCACAACTTGAAACTGAGTTATGATATTCACACAGGGTTGTGCATAAGTGCATGAACAAATGGAATTTCATCATAGTTAACTTATCCTGAAGGTTGGTTTGTAATTTTTCAATAAACATCTTCTGCAGATGTGCATCAGGAATCTTGACATCAATTTGAGCATATAATGACGGGTATCATGAAATAAAATCAGTGACTTTCTCATTGACATGTTGTCTATAGTGCATTAGGTCAGCCATTGTCTTTTTAGGGGTCATATGAACTTGGAAGTGACTTACGGAGGCATCCACAAGTTCATTAAATGATCGGATAGAATGATTGGGCAAGTTGGAGAACCACTCCAATGCAGTATATTTTAGGGTCCTAGGAAAAAGTTTAGCTAAGAGTTTATCATCAAGGAAAAAATCACTACATAAAGTTGTATAAGCATTGACATGGTTAATAGGGTCTCTTTTAACTCCATTTTTCTCAAACCTAGGCATTTATATCCCTTGTGGCATCTATGTGTGTAATATTTCTAAGGATAAGGGGTTGCTACAAACATGATATGTGGGTGGAGCGTTTTGACCTTGGCTAATGATGGAAATTTTTGTTGCATGGAGGAAACAGTATTAAGGAGTTGTGTAATGATGGGATTAGGGTAGGTGGTTTAAGGTGGAAGAGAAAATGGTGATGGAGTGTATGTAATGTGAGAAGTGAAAGGAATAGTAAGAGGGGTGATGACGAGGGAGCAAACCCAAGACACAGAACAATACTCACAAAATAGAGAACAATATTTTATTCAAAAATATGGAACTCTTACATGCAGAGGATCTCAAATCCTCGAGCTCCAAGATACATGCAAGCTACAGAAGTTTCAGGAAAAATTACAGAATTACAGAAAATCCCCTTTTCACAGCATGCGAACTCTTTCCCCAAAAAGTTACCCAAAAATCAGAAATTAGCTCATAAATAGCCCCCTTTTGGATTGGAGCCAAAAACAACATTCAAGTTATGAGTTTTGGTGGTTTGGCACCAAAAATTACAATTTGAAATTCAAATTTAGATTCACATTCGAAAATTAGCACATTCCTAAAAATGTACCAACTTCCGGCAGCCATAACTTTTAATCCGACTATCAGATTTTCAATGATAATACCTTTTTGGAAAGCTCTCAAAAAGACGATATTGCACAAAAGTAGGCCTAGGGCTAACTACTTTGGGATTTTGGAAAAAAATTTGGCCCATCCATAGCCTCTTAGGGCCTCAAACTAGAATCAGAAGGTTTTTCAGGGAAAAAAGCAAAAACTGGAACTTGAATAACTTTCAAACTGTGAATGATCTTGACTTGATTCTTTCGCCAAAGTGCTTATTTTTCCATCCTGAACCTTCCCATAAATTTTTATCTTCCCACACCTTCCAATTCACACCTGCTAAAAATAGCAGTTGAGCAGAAAAAGCAGAAAAGCAGTTCTGAAAATTGGAAACTCTTATTCAACGAAAAATGTATCCAAAAACGCAAAAACATCTAAGAAACAACCAACAAAAAACTAAAATCTTTTATTTTTTTGGGTGATGTAGGATTTCCCTCACACCATTGGATGCTCCTAGATCAAGTGAAGGTAGTGGAAGGGACTTGTGATGCCATAAGAGAACTAGGAATGCTAGGTTGAATTGTGAAAGAAGGAGCCACATGACTAAAATGTTGCATAGTTGTTGTAACATGAGGAGTGGTATAAGTTGGTATAGATGTTATGGTTGAAGGGGGAGGAACATGAGGTCCTCCTTGGCTTATAGCAATGTTTGTGGATGGGGAAGTGGACAAGGCATGTTTATTGTAAATCTCAGTAATTTTCTTCATAACTTGTAAGCCATCATCACTTTCAATCAAATGATGAAAGTTTTCTATCGCAGGTACGGCAGTGGTGGAAATTTTTTCAAGGGACAAGTCTTGTTGTAAGTGTGCAAAATCCTCATGAATATTAATGACCTTTTCTTGCGGGATAGAATTTTTTTGTGTGTCAACATTCACTGGATACAAAAGGTGAGGGCATAAAAGTGGTATTTCCCATGCCTAATGTACCATTTTCCATACTAGGAGTAGGATCTCTTGAGATCCCAAGGTCCACAACGAAAGTGCTATCATGAGAGGCCATGAGTCTAGAACTTCATCTCACTAAGATTTTATCAATGGGGCACCAAACACTCATACAAGTACCACAAAACATGGGGTGGATGTAAATGCAATGAAATCTAGGAACTATAAATGCAAATAATAGAAATTCTAATAACTGTAACAGAGAAGTAACTACAGAAAATAGAAATGCAGAAAAATGCTAGAAATGTTGTTTAAAAACTGTAGGTGGACTGATTCACCCAGGGTAGCGAATGAGTCCCAGTATGAGATTTTTTTGTGTTTTGTAGAAATTTTAAAATGATTCTAATTCTTTTCATATGGCAATTAAGAATGCAGAATGCAGATTTTCAGTTTTTTCAATGATATGTAATACGAAAATGAACTCTAAATGAATCTTTCACTAATACAATTTGAGAAATTCAAGAATGCAAAAACAAAACAATACCCTAATTGAATGTTGATACAAGTGTAATCAAGGATACAAAATACAAATGAAATCAGAAATGAAAAGTGTTCAATAATGTGGGTTCACCAAAATGAACCGTAGATTTTTGGCACCCACAAGACTCCCTAACTCTTCTAGGGTTTTCCACCTAAAAGGAGAGTATAGGTCCAAAACTGCTAGCTAGGTTCATTCAAATTATGTAATGTGTGATGTTTTTATACCTAAATGAAATGATCTAAATGCAATTAAGTGATCTAAATGACTAATTTTGTATGCAAAACTTAAGATTTATGCTATGCTGGAAAACACAATGTGATATGCAAACAATGAGTAAAGAATGAATAAATGTATAATAGAAAGAAATGAGCTAAATCAGTGTGCACCTGGAGGCTTGATGAAGATTATAGAATGTTTTGGATCCTGTCTGGAATCACAAAAAATCACCAATGGGAGTCATTCACCCAAGGTGGAGAATTAGTCCCTCGTCTAATGAAAACTATCAGGAACCAATTTCTTAGTGTCGGGATCCAAAATCTGACAAAACTTAGATTTTTAGCTTAAAGGTGGGACTCAATTGCCACTAGTGGTGAATCAGTCCTCTCCCAAAATTTTGAGAAATCAGGAGACAACTCTGCAACACCAGATCTGAGGATGTATGCTTGTTGGGTTGCCAAAGTCAATTTTGCAAGAAATGGACATAATACCTTCTCCAAGCTTGAAATATGGTTGATTTGACTTGAAGCACATAGTTGACTTATTGGCCACTCTTCAATGGCTAAATGCTTGTAAAATTTTCATACAAAGGTCTACAAACACACATGCAAGAGGGAAAAAATAGTTGTGGGTTAGCAAATAGGGGTTTTCCTTGGTCAAACCCCACTTTGGTAATCAAACCCTTAATGAAATAGTGAAATGAAAGAGAACATGATAAACAAATAACATGCAAATTCTATCAACTTACCAAACCCTTATTGAAGAAAATATGAAGTTGTGTCACTGGATGCTCCAAAGTGCTTGATTTATGCTTTATTTGATGTTGTAAAGTGTTTGAATGCTTGAGTGAATGAGTGAATAAGTGAACTTGATGAATGGGGGTTGAAATGGATATAAAAACACTTATTTATACACACTTGTGCCTTATTAACCCATTAATACCTCATCACAAGCCGACATCAAGTGATTTTGTATAAAAACTCGAAAGGAATTTTAAAATATTTTGAATTTGGAGCCAAGGGGGACTCATTCGCCACCCATGGCGAATGGGTTCCACCTAGGACCTGAAAATGGGTGTCGGGAATTAAGTCACATTTAATATTATTTATCGGGTTTACATTCAAAAATACACTTAATTAAGGCTTATAAGGGCATAAAGGGGTCAAATAAAGCATAAGAAAGGTGTAAATAATGAAGTTATGCCTAGAAAATTGTGAAACCTTGTTACAAGACTTTACAACACTTCAAAATAGGACTTGATAAGTGATGAAAAGGTTATTTTTAGGTGAATTGTAATGAATAGAGTCTAGAAGAGTGTAGAAATGTTTTACAACACTTCACAAAACCTTCACAAGATGTCATTATTTGAATTTTAGTACCTAAATATGCATGTTCAAGCCATATTACATCAATAAATCAAAGCAAAATAGACCAAACAACATGAAGCAAGGCCTAAAAGACCATGAAAATGACAAGAGTCCATTTTTCTATGGTGCAATACTGAATTATAAAGTGTAATGGGGGGTTATGTAGTGCCTTGATTTGTTATAATAGAAAATGGATCATCATGATTATCACCTCATGCAAGTGTGCATTGATGCACATATTTTTTTAGTTACTTTTACATCTTTTTGGACTCGATGTCAGGTCTAAATTCCTATGCAAACTTTTGTGCCCAATTCAGTTGGTCTGTCAATGCTACTACCTTGTCAAGATTAAGGGGGGAATTATCATAGTGTTATACTAATGCTTCCTTGGTTTCAATGGAGTAGTGGAGGAACTTCATTGAAGCCAAATGGACTTCACAACTTTTTGGGGGTCACATTGACATACTCTTTTTATCTCTCCTATGGGGGGATTATTTTAATAGATCATAGTTTATGATATTCTAGTACTTATATAAAGCACCGTGATGGACATTTTAGTTGTGTAATACATGTCACTTGTGCATTTGTTGATCGTACTCTAGTATCATAGTACTATCTGCATCTTCAACTTCATAGAGTTTGATTTCTTTTGTGTCATTTTTTTATCCATGGTTGAGTAGTGTTCTATATGTTCGCCCATCTAGTGTTTTTTTATCTCTTATCTTGATCTAATTCTAGCACACAATAGTTCATCTTTAGTAGATTTTATAGATTTGACGTGCTTCAATATTTCTTCATCATCATGTTCTTGTCTTCATGGGACATCTTTTCAAGAGGTCTTAACCTTCTTTTTCTCTCTTTTGGAGAGGATTTTGTTCCCATTAGGTTTTCTCCATTTACTCCATTTTTGAGAGATCATTATTTCATATGAGTACCTTAGTAGGCCTTGTTTCCAGGACTCATATTTTTAGTGTTCATCTTACTCCCTAAGTATTTCTTAAGGGGGGTGTTAACTAGTGTGAAAATAGGTATTATCAAGCTAGCTATCTTTTAGCCTACTTATTAGATTCCTATTCACACTAAAATTAAGCTCATTTAGAGGTTATCTAGACTTTTATCTCACCTCATGTAGACTCACCAAGTGTCCCAACACTTGTCCATAGAGTCCTACATTTTTTTCATACTTGAAGGGGTAGTAAGATTCTAACTCCTACCTTCTCACTTCTTCATCCTTGCCTTTATAAGAAAGGATCAATTGTACATTTTACAACATATCACATGCTAATGATTTTTTCTCATTTTGCATATTCTCATTTGTGGATTATTTTTTATTTTTCAAGAAAATATCAACTGCCCTAAGTAAACTCAAATAATTGAATGTGAATAGGACCTATATTGGAACCAATTAGGCAATATACCCTATTCACACAAACATATATAATTTGAACCTTAAATGTATATACTATCAAAAAAGTGTACACTATATATTATAGATAGTCTATATTGTGAGATTTTATATTATGTTAATTAGACTCTATGTTATGTACCTATAAATTACCAACTGAATGTAACATGTAAATATTATATGTCTATATTTTGTAAACCCTAATTGTGAATATCCTTAAAACCTTGGATGTTTTTTAAGGGAATGGATGGCTATATTTTTAATGAATATTTTATTTGAATATCAAAGAAACACTATGTGCCACTAATTTTTCTTCTTACTTGTTTTCATCAAAGTATTGGGAATCAATAAACTTGAATCAGGGAAATATTCTATGAAGTCTATAAGGTTTGTGAGGCAAATAAAACCCCTTGAGGTTTCATATTTTAAATATTATTATATTTATAATAACTAGTCTTTCAATGTGATAAATTTGAACATATATTGTAAAAGTTTCAATTATTTGAATTAATATATTTCACTCTTTATTTCTCTTTTATTATATAGCTATCAAAAAATTTAGATATAAAATATGGAGCTTTAATAATTTTCTATTAATTATTAGGATTAATATAGCTTAAATCTAGGCTTTGTTCTCATGTTGTATATTCAAATTATTTAAGATAAAAATTATTAGTACTAGTAAAAATATATAAAGATTTAAATAATAAAATATAATTGAAATAATATTAAAACAACATTAATCTTACCAAAACCATAAATAGATATTTTGTGATGCTACAACCACATGTATCATTCACGGCTAGGGCTACAAAGCTTGTGCATAGTAAGGGAGCTTCTTTGGGACACCAACATAGATGGAATTCACCCAATATCTTGGGAAAAAATCTATTTTTTTAATGGTTTGGCATGGGTTGGAGGTGGGGTAGGAGCTTTCACATGTGTCCAAGGAGAATTGGAGAGCTAAAACTACTCTCAATTTTCTACCGAGAGTCCAACCCCTTCATTTTGTCAATACCTCCCCAACTATAATTTTCAAGGAAATTATATGGGAGGTTGCATAAAATGAAGCTTTTTTTAGAGAAGGGCCTAATTCTAATATTCAAAGAGTTTTAGACAAGCCTCTCTAAGGTGCACAATTGGATCTTAGAAGCTTAGTGACCTTCAAATTTATCCTTATGCACAAGGATTTTTTGTTATGGTTTTTTAAAACATTTAGGATCACCACACAATTCTTTGTGATTATCAATGGAGTTGGGAAGAACATATGCTATGCTAAAACCCTAGTATCCCTCTTTCAACCTTACCTTCAAATCATTCACAACTATTCCAATTTCGGTAAGATTCTCAAATATTCCACTTCAATTTTGGTTTGATTCCTATTTTGAAGCTATGGCCAATTCTTTGGGAAAGTTTCTAGATGTGGATGAAGTTTCATCAAATTATATGCACATTACATGTGCTCACATCTTGGTGGAGATTGATGTCACAAAGGATTTGTCAGCGTACATATCTCCCTCAAAATTGCAAATGGGATTTTGAAGCAAATGATAGATTATGAGGGTTCACCTTTTTGGTGTTGTAGATGTTACAATACTAGTCGCATTGTGAAACACTACCTCAAACAAAAAATGGAAGTTAGGCCACCTAGTGGAGAGAAGATTCCCCCCACCACTACTCGGTAGAAAAGGAAAATCCTTTCTCCATGTGCCTAAAAGAAAAATCCCAAGCTGACAAAGAGAAAATAAATATGGATTGAATCCCAAAGGATCCACCACTTATTCCTATATCTAAGGTTATGGATGACTCAAATCCCTTAAAAAGGGATTGTATTAAGTTACAAAGGACCATAAACAAAAGGAAGAACTAGAAAATCAATCAGATAATTCAATAATTTTGTCTCTCAAGGGGAAAACAGATCCCCAAAGGAAAATGCAACAACTACAAATGGTGGGACAAATGTGGAAAATTGAACAATTATTCAAAAGAATAAATAAATAAAAAATAAAATAATTTTCAACATACATCTGCTCTCCCGCACCAAATGTGGAGCTAAATCTGGTAATATCCAAGATTCAAATGGACTTGCTAAGAAAGGGGAAAAATCATAGAATGGTAAAATGAAAGTGTGTACATAGTTTTGGTGACTTTCACCATATCAAGTAGAATAACAATATTAGAGATCTTTATGCACCCTTATGTCCAAGGAATGCACTATATCATTTTTATTTCCATCTATTTTATGGGGTATGACTCCCTTAAGCCTAACTTACTAATCAAAAAAATATTGAAAAAATATTACATATACACAAAAAAAAAAAAAATCATTAATAACATCTTTTACTATTAAAAACACTTACAAAAATGTGTATTAATAATGGATTTAACCTAGAGAATACTTCTCCTTACTTGCATGGGTTTTTTTCATCTTAATACAAAATTTCTTTAGATGTAATTTTCATTCTCTTTCGAGTATACAATATTTTTCCTTTAGGCATAATCAAGTACCACTCATTCCTTTATAGTATATATGGATATAGATGGAGAATGAGTTATATACACATATATCTAAAAAAATTGTGTAAATATTTTAAAAAATTAATATAAATATTTCATTCTTTAGAATCAAATCCACAATCTTATGAAAACTATTGATTTCCCATGTAAATAATATTAAATCTTCATATATGTAATCTTATTTATTTTCTATTATTAATATAATTTATTACAATTGATGCCTCACCTTTTATCAAAAAAATATTAAATATTTAGCATAAAATGATCAATAATTAAAAATTATTTTAATTTTGTGACAATTATATCTTTGAATAATATGATATAAAAAATTTAACTTAGAAGATCAATTGATAACATGAATTTATAATTGTGAAGGTTTATTTTTATCAAAATACATTAGTAGTTTATATGATTTCTAATTTTTCAATACACATTAACAAATCACTCATACCGATAACACAATTATATGCAATGCTACATAACATATAGAGTTAAAAGTGTTTAACAACAAAAACTTTAAATATTAAGAAAAATTTAATTATGATTTACAAACCATGGCATACAAAAAATTCACCGCCAGCAATTCATCGACGGAAAATTCACTGCTAATAATTCACCGCAGGAAAATTAACCGCCATGACAATTCACCGCTTAGAAAATTAATTGTGTGAATTTTTGGAAATTAATTTTCCATGATGGTGAATTGCTAGTAGGGTGAATTTTCCCACGGTGAATTGTTGATGGTGAATTTTCCATCGGTGAATTGCTGGCAATGAATTTTCCTAGAGCCACAAACCATAAATCTAGATTTATATCCATGTTTTGATAATATTCTTTACATAATGTATATAACTCTTGTGAAATATTGCATAATTTTATTGAGTGTTACACATTGGTGTATCAAGTCTTAAATTACCAAGGTTAGGCAATAAAGCATATAAATCAAACCCCAATAAACAATGAAGCACAAATAAACATAAAGACATAAAAATATGGAACAATATTACCAAAAGTCTTCACACCACCATTTATTCACCTTCATTGCACTTCTCCATTTGATACTAAGAAATTAATGCCCTTAGAATTATAATTCTTTATGCACTTAACTAGCCTATGACAAAGACAAAGGAAAATATCGAAGTTTCAATCTCACTAGCATGACAGTATGTAAATTCTAGATGTTTAAAATGATAAAAGACAGTGGTATTTATAGAGAGACGGATGGAAAATGGACGGTCGAGATTAGAAGATTTTTAATTCAATCAATGGCTGTAATTAATCGAGACAAGACAGGATAAGATAGAAAGTGAAAGAGGAAAGGAAATTAACTGATTTTTCAGCAAAATCAATTAGTTTGAAGAGGGAAATTGCATTTTGAAATAATGGAAACATTATCTCATTGCAAGAGGAAAGATAAAGTTCACTTCTTGATTAAATAGAAATTTAATTCAAAAAGTGAGAGGGAAAATGAGTTAAATAATTAAATAGAATTTAATTAATTTGTGATAGAAAAAGTTAAAAGTCAATAATTAAATAATTAATATAATTATTCAATTATAGTACAAAATGGTAATAATTAAATAAATAAAATTTATTTAATTATAGAGGAAAGAGAACATTAGTTTCATAATTAAATAAATATAATTTATTTAATTAATCAAGATTAATGGAGAAATGAATTAAATAATTAAGGATTATTTAATTAATAGCAGAAGTATGACCCTAGATAATGGAAAAAGAGTGTTAGTATGCTTAGGAAATTTTTCAGTGTCTACAATTGATGTTCAATGTTGTGTAGTGATTTTTAGTGATGCCCACTCAAAATTTGGTTAGAGATTATGTAAGGTTGGAATTTTGTGAAAAATATAGAAAAAGTGGAAGGAAAAATGAATACACTAAAAAATTATGTTAGTAGGATTATAGCTTAATTATATAAAAGGAAGCATAGAATAAAATATAAATAAATAATTAGTTGTATAATAGAATTATAATAATCACCAAGTATTTAAGAGTATTGTGGATTTGCATGGCCTCTATGCAATATTTAACATAATTATCTTAAATAATTGATCTCCCATCTATTAGAATATATAATTAAAAAAATTTATAAGTCTATCAAATATGGATCAATTTATTGCTAGAAATAAGAAAATTATAATGTGAAAAATGGATATTTCATATATTTCTCAAACCAAATAGAAAAATATTCTATCAATTTCAAGTATAAATGAGAGCTTTGAATAAATTGGTTATAATTAAGATAAACTAGAGGTGACTCTAAATAAATAATAAGTATTATATTTTAAATGTTTAACAATTTAGGAAGAAATGAACAACTCCAACAATTGGAGATATTTCTTGTGAATAGTAACTTTTGGCACTCTTTGCAATTTCAATTTTTTGAAGATTTTCGAGGATTTCTCTTATGGGCCTATCAACTGGAGGGCCCTAGTGGGCTCCTCCATCCAAAAATATTGTCCCCAAAGTTGGTACTTTCTGGGAACGATATGTATTATTTTCCTGGGGTTGTTGATTGTACCCTTGGAAAGACCCTTGTGTCTCTGACTTATGGCTTGGATTCCTTCTTCTCAGAGGAAGTTCCCGCATCCTATGTAGATAAATTGATTAGTGGCAGCTCACTTAGTATAGCTAAGTAGAATTTTGTAAATGTCTCTTGTTTAGTAGATGGTCTAGAAGTGGAGGTTACAGATGAACTTATGAATGAAGTGATTGTGGATCTTAAGCTCTTTTTGGTTGGCAAGTTTCTTGTGTTCCACCTGAATATTGACTAGGTAAGAAAGTGGGTTGATTTTTTTTGGAATTTACAAGGTGGAGTTAGAATAAATTCTATGGCTAAGGGTTTATTCCTTTTTAGTTTTTTCATGCAAGAAGATTTGATTAAGCTGCTTACATGGGGGCATTGGGAATTTTATAATGGGTTTAAGAATTTTTTGTTGCTTTGCAAATGAAAGCCAGGTTTTGACCCTTCTGTGGATCTAGGTATGGCTGCTCCTACCTAGATTTTCCTTCCAAGGACCCCTTTAGAATTCTAGAATTATGGTATATATCAAGGAATTGAAAATTCTTTTGGCCACTTGTTGGTTGTGGATAAAGTTACACAACAAAAGTCCCATTTGATTTTTTCTAGTGTTTATGTTAATGTGTAAATTAATTCTATCCTTCCTACTTCTATTACCTTGAAGTCAAAATATGGGAAATAGATTCAAACTATTGCATATGAAAATGCCAAAGCATATTGTTAAGTTTGTAGGAAGTTTGGTCATTTCAAGGAAACCTACTTAAGGTAGGTTTCTGATAATAAAAATGACAAATTGGGTTCAAATAAAATTCAGGCTTTAGGGCCTAAAGATAAAACTATTTCTTTGAATGATTCTCAAAATCTCCAAGAAAGTATTAATAGCGTTGACTTGTTAGAAAAATAATAAATTTCAGAAGGACATGAGATAATTATTAATGTTGTTAATGGAGGGGAAGGTATAGATTATGTTCCTTTTGAAAACCTAAATCAAAATATCCAAGAGGAGTTCTAGGGAGTGAATGGAAGAGGAGAAGGCTTAGTTGTTGTTCCTTCTAAATAACTAAATAAAAAGGTCCAAGAGGAGTCCCAAGGAGTGAATGGAAATGTTAAACATGAATGTGGTCAGTGAAATGACAAGGAATCAAAAGTGGACAATCTTCAAGTTTCTAAAACAAGGAAAGAGCCTAAAAGGAAAATTAATCACCACACAAATGATAAATCAGAGATCCTCAAGGAAGGAGAAATTTATTCTCAAATAGGTCAGGGAAAAGAATCATTTGTTAGAGTAATAGGTTGTTTACTTGATTAATTAATTAAGTCACCTTTACTTTATTTCTCTTAAGCTAAACTTAGGAATCTTTATTTTGCATTATTAAATTAGTCATGTCGTCTCATTCATTATGATCTTGACACTTGTCACATGCTAATTTAATCCTCGTCCTAGGGTTCTCACCTTTAGGGTTTTGATCTCCTTTATTAAGGATTGATCTCTTTGTAATTATTCACTTCTCGGGTAATGCATTTTTTGCTTCATGTTTGCAGAGCACCATTCTTGTGTCTCTTGATCTCCTTTGGTGACAGGTTATTTTCTTGTAGATGTTCATTGGGATCTGTGAGGTTGGATTATCAACTTTTACATCCTTCTCTCCTATTTCCACTCTAGGGAAGAATATGGAAGGTGGAGTTACCTTTTTTTCTGCAAAACATAATGAAGGAAAAAACATTAAGGAGTCTATGGCCCTACTAGGGTTTAACTCTTCTCCTAATGATAGTGTGGAAAATGAAGACTAGATTCAAGCTAATAGTAAATCTAAAAGGAAGAAGAAACCTGATGTTGGGGGAAAAAATATAGTTGGTAGACCTTCACAGAGGGATACTAGGGCTAAATCTATTGTTAGAGATGTTGCTTGTAGGAGACAAAAGACCCTTGATTCTCTCTCATGGCCTAAGACTAAGAAGAAGGGGGAGAAGGCTCCTCCTGCTAGCAACACCAAGGTGGTGTTGTTCTTTGTGTTGATTTTTTGACATTAATATGATCTCCTAGAATATTAGGGGTATATATAGTCCCTATAAACAACATTTTCTAAAGAATTTCTTGGCAGATTATAAAGTTGACATTTTTTCGATACCAAAAAATAAAATGAAGGAAACTTTTGCTAAGATTGTTAAGAATTTTTGGCATAGTGCTAATCAAGTTGTTAGTGATGTTGAAGGTGCTTCTGGGGGTGTTGCTACTTTATGGAATCCATCTAGATTCAAGGGGTCTAAAGGTTTTTCTATAGAAATAGTCTGATGGTTTCTATGAAAGATTTGATTGCCTCTGAAAAATGGAACTTGATTAATATTTATGCTCCTAACTCAAGACTTGACAAAGTTGCATTGTGCGATACCTTGGAAAATAAAACTATTAGTGTGCATGGGGAATTTTGAATGCTTGGTGAAGATTTCAATTCTCTATTGTTTTCATCTACAAAGCTTGGACGTCTGGAGGATTTTTCTAATAGTATGATGGATCTTGCTAGCTTATTGTCTTGTATGTGTCTCATAGATGCTTTTTTACAAGGCTCCATTTTACTTGGTCAAACAGGAGGTAGGGTAATCATCTTATTCAAGTTAAGTTGGATCGCTTTCTAATTTCCTTTAATTGGAATATTTTACCTAGTATCACTTTATTTACTCTTCCTAGAACTGGTTTAGATCATAATGCTATTTTTATTTATCAAGAAGATAATGCTATCAAGGGTCCATTTCCTTTCAAATATGAAATTATGTGGAATCATCATCTTGATTTTACATAAGTTGTTGCTAACTATTGGAGTGAATCCTATTTTGGGACCCTTATGTATGTTTTGGCTAATAAATTAAAAAGGGTTAAAGACAAGGTCAAAGGCTGGAATAAGTTCTCTTTTGGTAATATTTTTTTGACTAAGAATGCCAATGAGGATAACCTTAAAGAGGTTCAAAAGAAGATGGAGGAAGGTGATGATGGAGGAATGTGATGTTTATGACACCATATGCAATAAGGAAATGGGACTTAGGGCTCAATGGTTTAAAGTTACTAAGCAAGAGGAAATTTTCTAGAAACAACAGTCTTGAATTCAATGCCTTATTGAAGGAGATAGAAATAAGAAGTTTTTCCATTAGTCCACCATGAAGCATAGAAGTAGAAACAAGATAATATGTTTATTTAAAGAATATGATACTACTCTTCATAGCGAGGATAAAATTGTTGATGAGGTTGTCCCCTTTTTTCTAAATTTTAGAAGGATTCTAATTCTTGCTCGGTGGAGTTTGGGGACCTTCTTCAAGTGATTCCCCATGTGATTACTAACCAAGATATTAAAGATATATCCAAATATGTTTCTCTCAAGGAATTCAAATATGTTTTCTCCTTTTGTTCTTATAAGGCCTTGAGGGCGGATGGTTTCCCCTTGCTTTTTGTTAAGAATTTTGGGATGTTGTCTCCTTAGATCTTTTAAATGTTGCTTAGGAATTATTTCATTCTAGTTGGCTTATAAACCAAATGAATTCAAATTTTATTGCTCTTATTCTTAAGAAGGAAGAGGTTTCTTTAATGCAATATTTTAGACCTATAATTTTATGTAACACAACTTTAAGATATTTTATAAGATTATAGTCAACAGATTGAAAGTTGTTCTTGATAAAATGATATATGAGAATCAAAAAGGTTTTGTTAAAGGGATACATATTTTGGATGCTGCTATTTATTCTCACGAGGTTTTTCATTCGATGGAGAACAATAAGAAACTAGGGATGGCTTTGAATTTGGATATCTTTAAAGCTTATGAAAAAGTGTCTTGGCCTTTTCTTATTGTTGTGCTCAAGCAGTATGGTTTTGAAGGAAGGTTTCTTAAGCTTATTTTCTTTTGTATTAATGTTGACATTTCATGCCACCCTTTGATGACCCATCATTAATAACCCATTTGAGAGATCCTGTATGGGCCATCTTGCATGAATTTCCCTTGGAAGTCTTAAGATTGGCTAAGTCTTAAGCATTTTGGGTTTTCAGGTCTTCACTTCCCTTCATACTTACATGCCTTCTTCCTTGCTCCTGCTCCTTCTTTCCTTCCATCTTCACTAAGTGTTTTGGGTTTCAGCCATTGGCCTTACCCTTTAACCCTTACGATTTACCTTTGGTAAGCCTTAAGCCTTACCTTAATCACCAAATTCCAAAGGATGATTTTCAAGAAAAAGATATATAAGTCTTGAATTATTGGACTTTAGGGATCGAGCTTTCATCTTACACTTTCCACCTTTTAGCCCTAGTAAACCTCAAGCCTACCATCCGACCTTTGAAGCCCAATCAATGGAATTTCAAGATTTTTCCAAGTCTTGGTCTGTTCGACTTAAGGGTTTGATCTTCCATCTTACTACTTTCTATCTTTTCATCGCAAAGGCATAAGCCTTTCTCTTAATCCTTAATCCCTGAAATTCCTTTTACCTTAGCTTTTTCTTATGTTCAGCTGTTGACCTGCTATTGCCTATTTTTGGTCCCTTAAGCAGAAACTTATTTCATTACCATCATGTGTCGACCAGCCCCAATAGCCTAGTCTTACTGGTCAAATCCCATTTGAAATATTTGATTAAAAATCCTAAATTTGGTTGTCTTGAATTCGTCAATTTTTTGGTCAATTTTCATAACTTTTTCAATTGTCGCCTAGGTTTTCATAACATTTTCTACTCACGATGCATCACACAATGTTCATCTTTACAAAGTTCTAAAAGTGTGTTGATGTCTATAAATTTTTTTATAACCTTCAAAAACCTTGTCTAAGTAAAGTTGTCATTTTGGAGTTTTTCTCAAGTTTGGAAACTTGCATCGGTCTCTAACAAAGTTATCTAAACTTTCTTATGCTTCATCCAATGATGATAAAAGTGATGGGGAGAAGGGTTTTTTGGTGTTTCATATTGGTTTTGAAACCCCATCGGTCGCCAAAAAATTTACTATAACTTTTCTTTTTTCAACAAGGTTTCATTACCTAAGTCATGGCATTGACTGGCTACTAGAAGTTGAAGGTCAATTAAGTTATGACTTAAGCCTTTGAAGTCATCATGGTGACCAGCCTCTCGACCTAGGTGATTACTGATTCCATGGAATATCAAATATTTTATTATTTCCTAGGGTCTTGTGACAAATATTTTCCCACAAGGATCAATAGTTGAGATCAATGATCAATGATCAGGTGGCTCTTGCGCACTCCCACATCTCAAAGGGTAATGTCATTAGTTGCCTACAGGGGTGCAGGATGATGCCAAGTGGAAAAATCTCAGCCATTAGATGAAAGAAAAATAAAGGGCTTAAATATTTCATCAAGTATGGAGTGGAATATTAAAGAGTAAATGATATGTATTTAAGTACATGTGGCCACTTTATAGCAAACCAACATTGCAAATGTTTTAATCATTGTCATATATTTTACAAAAGGTTAAAACATATAGTAAATTTTCCTAAGTATGGGTGAGTGCATTGGAGGTTAAGCTACACATAGATTGAACACATGGTAGTATCTGGTGGTTTTCTCTACAATCCCACAACCTTTGATCTATTTCCCAATACATGACTGTGGGGATGTGGGGAGGCAACACGCCATCCCTTTTGAAATTCCCCAAAGGCAGTCTAGGGCAAGCGATAAGGCTAACTACATAGATTTAAAGGGGTTTTAATCTAACAACCACATTTTAAACTTCTCTTGAGGCTTGATCTCAATTTTCCATCTCAAATCTAATGACCCATTTTCAAACTCCAATGGCTAAGCACACAGTGTTTGTGGGTGGACATGGAGTAATGGTGCAATTGCACTTTCAACAATTAGATCAAATCTAGTTAGCTCAAGATTGATTTTTTTCACTTATCCCATAGTGTATTGATGGCTAGGGTGGTGCAAATATTTTTTTGTGTGTTACATGTGAAAATTCTCCTATTAGGATATGCTTCTGATGTAGATTTCTAGGGAGTCCCATGTCTGCATTCTTGGGATTATGATGGAATGTTTTCTTGTGCTGTCAAAATATTTATGGCACAAGTATGGCATGCAAGTCTTGGCTCTTCTAGGCTCTCTTTTTGGTGTGGATTTTATGAAAAGATCTAGATTGCTAACCCTACTTGTTTAGGGTTTGGTTTGAGTTCATCCAAGTTATGCTTGATCTATAAAAGCAACACTTGTATTCTTTTTACAGGTTCTTCATCTGGCTCCTCTAAGGTTTTTCTATTTCATACATTGCATATTTTTCATTCTTCCATTGTATAGATTTTTTTTAAGCTTTATGTTAATAAATTTAATCTATTACCACTATTATCCCTTTCATGCTTGAGTGAAATCCATTTACCTTCACTTTTGAGTATGTGTTTTAGTTGTTTCATTGATGTATTATGTTTTTCTAAAGTAGGAAGAAACAAATTTCTATCTTGGTGTATCACCTCTATTTCCATTTTATGTTATCCTTCTATCCCTTTTCCCCTGTGAGTTGTTAGAATAGAGTAGTGATTATGTTTTCATGTGTTGGTTTTGACCAACACATATGCACTTAGATTAGAAGAGGAAGCTTTCCTTTTCTAGAGATTCAACCTCATGCACACAAGGTCCCACACCTTAAGGTTGTTTCCATTGTTTCATTAGAACACTGAACTCCTGTTCAGTAGGGTGTACTTTTATGTGATAGTAGTTTCTGACATGCTCGATGGGACAAGAAGAAATTTTACTTCATCTAGTTGAGAGAGTGGTGCTTCTCTCAACATTCCAATCTTAAAGAGGCTCTCAAACAAGTACCTGGTCACTTTGTAATCAAAGGACTCTACATCAAGTTGGAAAATTAATTTACTTCCTATAACTTCTAGTTATAATGTTGACCCATGCATTCATGCCCATAAATCAAACAAGAGCATCTTATAGAGGTATTTTTCTATACATGAAGCTACCATCTTTACCATCTTTCCCTTCTAGAAGAAGAAGAAATATATAGTCTTTGTAACCTATTCGGTGAAGCCACAATAGTGGTTTACAATTTGATGGAGGAAGGAAAATTGAGAAAAAATGAACCCATGGAAAAAAAGGTGATTTTGGGGGTTCGTACGAACCTAGAAGTTCGACTGAACCAAAAAGGGGTTCGACTGAACCTGGGTACGAGCGAACCCCTTAAACTTTTTGCCGCCAAAAACAAAAAAAATGCATATGAAAGGGGTTCAAGCAAACCCCCTTGAAGAGGTTCACTCGAGCCAAGGTTTGAGCGAACCCTGGTTCGAATGAACCCCTAGGGGTTCGTACAAACCCCCTTAAATCCTCATCCCCTCCTTGAGGCACACAAAAAACATAAATTTTGGCACTTTGGAGCTCGGGTTGACGATGAAAATGGAGGAATCCTCACAAACCCAACTAGAATCAAGTAGTCCTTGGAATGAGCTATCCAACGAATATAATTTTAATATGTTTTCATTTTATTATGTATTTGTTTTTTTAGTTTTATTAAACATAGGTTTTTCATCAAAAAAGGTCTTTGTTCTGCACATGTGGAAAAATAGCAGATTATCAAAAAAAAATTGAAAAATATGAGTGCACCAAACATTGAAGTCCTTGATCCAACAAAAAAAAATTGAATTTTGATATATATAAAAAAATTTATGCGTTATACAATCGCGCTATGTCTAAATTGTAATTGGTTTGACTTCAAAACTTGATTAAAGAAAAAATATTCAATAAAAACCGTGTAACCAAGTGGAAGCACTAGATATTGAAGTTACGAATCTAAATTCGAAGGAATTAGAATTTTATCCTTCATGGAAAAAAAGTTATGCATTACGGTGTGTGTCACTTTTTAAAAATGTTGTTTTCTGAAAAAAACAAGTTTTCGTGGGAGATGGAAAAAGAAGTGCAATCTAATTCCAAAAATTTTGAAAAAAAAAAAATTAGAATCTACACACAAAATGTGATGAGACTCTAGTTTGCATCATCTTCAAATCCTTCACATTTTAGCTGCTATAGGTGTCCGAATGTGAAGATTTAGTTAAAAATAATAATTTCAGTGTCTAGTTTGGCCAAAAATTGTAAACCACTATTGTGGGATCACCCTATTAGGAGAAATATAGGATCATGTCCATCTCCTAGAACTCAATCTATGCCACCTGTGGGTATATTATTTCAAGATAGAACACTTGTTACCCATGCATAGGAATTTATTCCACATGGCTTTACTAAGAAATCAGCTCTTTGTGTCGTTTAGTGGTGGAAACCCTTTAATTATACCCCAAAAAATGATAACCAATCAATTCCCTCAAAAGTATTTCCCAGTACACTAGTGAAACATCCACAACTCCAGCAGAGTACATCATAGATATGGCAAACATATGCTCAATGTATGATGTAACAAAAGATAATCTCGTGGTTAGGTTGCTTGCCACTTCCCTTAAGGGTAAAGCATTGCAGTGGTATAGAGGATTACTACCCAATTTCATTCACAATTGGGATTAGTTAGGTGAGAAATTATGCAAGCACTCTAAAGATAAAAGTGGCCATTTTTCCCTAGTAGAACAATTGATAATAATTAAGAGGGAACCTCATGAATTCATGAGTGACTTCAACTACAAATTCCAAAAGACTTGGGATAGAATCCCTTCCTTGGTAAAGCCTTCTCTTGAACATGCTTTTTTGTATTTATTAAGGGCTCTTAATAGTGACATAGCTGTTATGATTCAGTCAAGGTGTGGATTTACTTTATCTCGAGCATATGACCTGGTCATAGGGGCAAAAAATTGTTTAATATAGGTTGGTAAGATAGCTCTTAGGCCATCAGTGCCTTTATTTTAAATCTTCCTTCACAACCAATAGTAGCCCCTATTCCAGTGGCTCTTATCCCAATGGCTCTTATTTTAGTGGTTCCCACAAGCCAACCTTCTACTTCTACTACACTTCAAGAAGATTGGGGCACCTTGCTCCGAAATATTAACAATAAGTTAATAGCATTGGATAGGCATCAAGCTCAAAATAATAGGCCTTACCAACCTCAAAATCAAGGTTATTAGCAAAATAGGCCATCTTATCAAGGAAAAATTAGTAGAATCATACTAGGCCCATGAATAATGCGCATCCACTTGCTACCAACACTAATAAGGCTTTGGTCCTAGTGTAAAAATAATTTAGCCCAAGAGCAGGAGTGGTTTTAAACCCTTGTGAGAAAGCTCATAATCAAAATGCTTTCCAAAATGGAGAGTTTGTACAAACTCTAGTAGCTTAGAATGAAACCCCTACTTTAGGGAAGCAATTTGGTACAAACCAAATAGCTGCTAGTAATCAAAATGCACATGAGGACTCCTCATATCTCAATTGGCATCATGAAGATTTTTTTGGTGTAAATCAAGAAAATGTTGATACAGTAGCTTAGAATACAAGATCAAAGATAAGAGAAATGGAGGGTGGTGCATCTTCCATGATTGGGCATGCATCAGTTTCTCAACAACCTCAACAAAGTGTAGATGTTGCACCAAAAGGTAGAACAACAGATGTTCCACAATCAAATTAGCCTGCTAGCAGGCCCAAACAAGCAATGGAACAACCTAAGATCACCCAAGCAACAAAAATAGACTCTTTTGTTCCAAATATTCCTTCTAAAACCAATCAACTTCCTTTCAACATGGTGGATCAAATGAAGAAATCCAATCTAAATTTTACTATGTGGGAGGCCCTATCCATTCCATCACAAAGGGATTTGCTATAGTAGGCTTTTAAAGAGCATAAGAAATCAGGTGATGTACAAGAAAAAGAGCAGACTACTCCATCAAGCAGCCTAGTGCAACCCAAAGAAGGAGGGAACTCAAGAAAAATCAGTGAGCTACCTCCCTTCTATCTTTCTCTAATTATATGATAGATTTAGGGGCTAGTAGTTTTGTCATGCCTAAGGGGATTGCTGACATGCTTGGCATCAAGTATGAACCTATGGCTAGGAAGGTATTACAATTGGATGGCATTGTTGTCAATACAGTGGGAGTAATTAAGGACCTAAAATTGACCTTGCATGCATGCCCTAGCTATGATGTGTTGCAAGATATTTCATTCATAGACCTCCCTACTCATTTTTCCATTTGTTTGTCTAGAGATTTCACTAATATGATAGGTGGATACTTATCTACTGACTAGACTCACATGTTATTTAGAACTAGATATGGTACTAAAGCAACCACCAAATCTGATCCCATAGCAAAGGATCATTTAGAGCCTTACACCCCTAGTCCAATAAAGATGAACTATGTATTACATGATCAAAAGGAGTATTTTATTCATGAGCCTACCAATATTATAGAGGAAGTGCTTGATTGTTTGTTAGATGAATAGGGAAATGCTTTGAAATTTGATCCACTTATTGTAGCTAAAGTGGAGGAGACTAGTCTTCGCACCTATTGCATTCATGAAGAAAATACTACTATCCTTAATCTCTAAAAATTTCAAGAGGATCTAGGGGGATTGTGGTACATGTTTTTTGATGGTTCTAGAAATAGAAATGGTGTTGGTGCTGGTGTATTGTTGTTTTGAGTGTGCCTACCATACCCAATGGATATGATGTGGTTTAGGGAGTTGACAAGAAAGTATCCCCGTCTGTGTCTGTCATCCCTTCATTGTTTGACGATGTTGTCTATCAGTACCTCATTTTGTTATGGTATCATTTTGTTTCATGTTGTTTGTTTTAAGTGTTAGTTTTAATGTGTTAATTTTTTGGTTTTGATATGTTATAGTTAATTTAATTTAATGATGGTTATTATTATTGTTGTAATTTAATTAAGCATTAAATTTAATTATTAAAGTGATTTGTGAAAATGTCAAGGATTTAATTAAATATTAAATTAGTTTGTAAATTTTAAATCTTTGTAGATTTAAATGAATATTGTATTTTTAATTGTAAATCGAATAATATTTTAATTGCAACATTGTTAATTTTTAAATTAGTGATTAGATAATATTGTTTATTTAATCATTTTATGGATTTATTCAAAATGGAGATTTTAGTGTTTTTGGAAAATTCAAAAAATAAGGATATTTTATTAAATATTATAGTTGAAAAAGAAATTGCATGACCGATATGATTTATTTAATTTAAATAGTGTGATATATTGTTAAATGGGTAGAATATTAAAATGAGGGTGAAAATTATTACTGTAATTGTAAGAGTTAATAAACTTAAAAATAGTGGAGTTAGGTTTCTAATTTTTCTAAATGTAAAGATTACTCGCCAAGTGGTAAAACAGGGAAAAAGTATATCTGTCGAGTGTACTCTAGGAAATCATAATTCTTTTGGAAAATTGATGCCTATCTAGGTTTTTGGTTATCAAAGACTATTGAGTTTTCCTTAATTTAATTTTGGAATTGGGTGAAAAATGACATATGGGGAATTATCAAAAAAAAAAATTGTTTTCACTTTGTAGAGGGCTCTAGTAAAAATTAAAAGAAGCTGGAAATTTTTACAGCCGGGAGAATTGTAGAAGTAACTTAGCTTACATTTTCATCTTCAAGATTCCTTTTACTAGGTTGTTGAGATGTTTTATTTTTCTCCTATTTACCTTAATTTCTCTTTCTCCAATTTTTTTTGAAGAGAAATGATTCATATAGGAAAAAGAATAATAAATTTCTTGTTCTAGCGAGTACTTTTCATCAATTAATTTATCAATGCCTTGACCATATTTCCAGCGCCATGCATAGGATTCGATGCCCAATTGTATTGATGTATATATACTTGGGCATGGGTTATTATTCTATGTTGTTAAATACAGTTGACTACTCTCCCTTTTTAGTATTTATTTATATGATTTTTGGAAGCGAGATCTTATGTGTGTTTCCTTGTCAAGATACAACCACATATCTCAAATACCGAAGTTGAAATTTTGATATGATATAATTTGTTACAATTTAATTTGCTAGATTGTGGGTTTTAGATGAAAGTTCACATTGCTCGATTAAAATTATTTCCAATGGAACGATGATCATAATCCACTACTTATGCTTGTAAAAGCAAGGTAAACTCTATGGCTTACTTCCTAGGGTGGTTGGTTGTAGCCACACCCTTCCACCCTTACTTCCCTTAATTTTGTTGTTGTGTGTAGCCTTGGATGGCCACCACTATTTTTCTATGATAATTTTAATTTGCTTAACATACTAGCCAAGATATGGAAGTAACATTTCAAAACCAAGAAGTTAACTCTATCCCTTCACCTTGTATGAATGAAATATTTCTACACCATGTAAACATATAAATCACTCTTAGTACGTCTATATTGATTTCAAAATAGGAATAATGCATAAAACCTTTCAAAAAGTTGATGGCCAACAATTGTATTCTCTTTACATTTCAAACAGCTCTAGATAAGAGCCTATTTTCAAGAATTGGATTGTGGTGAGTTTTTTTCATTTATTAATATAATCTTTTTGATAGGTATGTGTAGGATCATCATGGAAAAAACATGCCCTTAAGTGGCAAAGAAATTAGAAAAATTAGAGTTAGGCAACTTGGACGAAAAATTTGAATAAGTTATCTATATTATTTCAAAAATATGTAAGAATAGAATCTATAGGATTGAATGTAGTTTCTAAACTACTAGGTTTGTTTAAAAAAAATCTATTTGGTGAAAATTTGAAATTTCAATGCAATAGTACTTAAATTTCAAGGAAAAATAAGAAGTAGGTGTCTATCGACCACCCTAACCACAATAAAATGACAATATTTTTTATAATATTTTCGATATAAGTAGAGGACTCATGTCTCGATGTGTTGCATATTTTTTGTAATTTTTTTCCAAGCAAACAATTAATTATGAATTTTTATTACAAATTTTAAAAAATATAAAACTCGTATTCTTGACCACCTTAACTTGGTCAAAACTTCATGAAATTCAATTTTTTTTTAATCCTATAGTATGCAAAGCATACAATGTGACACATGTTTGATTCAAAAATGTGATAATCGTTGAAAGCTATAGATGTTTTCAATCCTATCAATAAGGACTTTAGTCATAATTTGAATAGAAAATGAATAATAATTACATATTAAATTCAAAGTAAAGCATAATTTATATTGATGGAAAGCTAAGAATCTCCTTTAAAAACCCTTTTCATTTCATTAATTTTGGGTTAAAAAAAATTCATCAGCCACATACCCATCATATTGCCACTTTTTGGCCCATCATGATATTGCACATACCCTGCCAATGTTGAGTTTACATTGAATATCATGTTGACAGGTCAAAATATATTTTAACAGTGATATTATTGATGAATTGTTAGCGAGCAGACAACTATTAATTTAGTTCCTAGTTGCATTGCATTGGGTCAGTTTAGTTACTGCGTGCAAAATCATTGTGCATGTTGTTTGGCAACTGTCGAACCTTTAGGTTTAGGTATACACTTTTACATTTATATAATTATGTAGCTTTATAACATATTAGGAATTAAAAGAACATCATATAGGGTGAAACCTGTTGTGAGTTTTTTAAAAGTTAACGATAATATATAGGTTTATATTTACATTTTATGTGGATTTATATATATTTTTTTATATTTGGTTAAGTTTTGAAAAGATATTTGAATTAGATAAATTTCATAAGAAGTAGCAAATATTGTTATATGAGTATAATTATGTGTATATATATATACATTTTGAAATTATAAAATTAAGAGCTATTAGATAATATATATATAATGGATATTGTAAATTATGACTATATAGTTTTATTTAATACTAAAAGATATTATGATGGACATGTAACAAATATATTTGATCATTTAAAAATTCGTTAAAATTTCATAAGTGATATTTACTTATGTTTTTGTTTGAGTAAATGGATACCCAATTATTCCTTAATATGTTTAGATAGTTATTGGAATATTCTGAATGCTCTTTGGAAATAATACCTCTTGACGAGAAATTAGTTTGTACAAAATAAGTAGTTGGGTATTCGTTATATTTTAATTAATTTTTTTTTTTTTGAAGTAAACAAATGTATATGTTAGGAATTGTAAATTAAGAGAAATCTATCAGTTTAAATACTATAGGATTTCATAGTTCTTTATTTATTTAAAATATTTCAATATAGATGTGTAAATAAAATAAAATTTGTGATTCTTGATTATTTAATAATCTAAAAGTTACTAGGTGAGATTTGATTTAATTGAGTTTTATAATTAAATAATTGAACATTGAAGTTAGATTATTGTTATTAAATAAATAATCCTTTCATGTTCTTATTGAGTTAGTCTATTTGTGAAATTGGATAGGGATGTATAAACAAGTAGAGTATCGAATATGCTTTTAAGTTTTGTTACATGGAATTGTGTTGGGAGATTAAAGTTTGATTTTTACATTCTCATGATTGATTGTATTCTCCATTGTATTATTTTACATTTTGACGAGTTTATATGCCAAGTAATAATGTGAGCTTCTTTGGGAACCCAAAGTATTTGCATACCCTTCAGTTGGGAGTATATGATAGTTGGTGTTATAGGCTTCCTAAGGCATTGGGTAATGGGTTTATGTTGGATTTCTTTGATTTGACTTTGAAACGTTTGATTTAATTATTAGTTTTGAACTCTTGTGGGTGTTAACTTATTTCATTGTTTTGCCTCTTGTTATGGTTGTTTAGCGAGATGGACCATGCCTCGCATTTGTACTCAGATTGGTACTTTTTGGTGTTTTATGTTTGGTATACCCCTTGTTGTTGTAAGTTTTTTATTAGGGCTATTAGGGTGAGTGGCTCTTCATGGGGGCCGGTGCACAAAGGGAAGTTTGGATAACCCATGGAAGATTTGATTAAACAAGTTAAAACCTAATAAAATTAACTAGTGGGTTTGGGTAGGAACACATTAACTAAAGATAAGTAAGTTTTCTTGTCCATGTCATTAGTGCTTTTGCAGACTAAGGGTGGGCTGAGAAGGCCGTGGTTGGCAAGATCACTACCTCATCCTCATGAGAGGCTAGTGATCCCGCACGTGTCACCCTATGGGGCCAACACCTAGTGAGAGGTAGCTAGGATAACCATAGATGGGGGTCGGAACCTATTGAGAGGCAATCAAGATAACTCATGATAGGACCATGCCATGACACTCTCCCATAGTATCCCTTTCCTTTCCCTTTGTATGCCCTTGGAAGCATTCACCTTGTAAGTAGTCATTGAGATTGTTGTTTATTATGTTTTGGTTGCTCTTGTGGTTTGGTCTTGTGGTCGTTCTTCTCGTTTATCTTGGTCATGGGTCTTTCTTGTCAACTCCTAGCATGGGGGTGGGCCTTCGGGTTCACGTGATCGGGTGGAACATGTTTTGTGCCCCATTGGGTTCCCAATCAGTGTTCACGAAGCACAGAGTCCATGTTGTTGTAGATGATCCAAAGATTTTCCACAATTCAGATGCACCATGTTCATTTATGTAACATTCTTGTAATTGATGTATCATCTCTTTGTACCAGGAAGCACTGGTGTGCCTATGTAATCCTGAAAAGATGTAATTTCATAGTGATGTATATGTGCATTCTGAGTTGATCAATGTAATGGATGGATATTATTGATTATGTCATGTGTTTCATATATAGATGATTCTCTTTATCATATTATGGCAAATGTCTTCACATGGTTCTCGTATCCTTTGTCATGGTTTATTATGTAATCTTGGATTTTTCTCGTTATCGCTATGGAATGGGTTTAGGTTTTGTAATGTTGTCCCGTGTACCCTAGAGGATGTAGTGATATTGCAATTGTATAATTTCTTAACATGTAATGTATGTTTATGTTCATCTTATGTAATGTATGTTGATGATCATCTTATGTAATGTTTCCCTTCAAAAAAAATGTACGGTATTTTTTTGTCCTTTGGGGTTCGCATGGTAGGGCGTTACAAACAATCTGCTCAAATCCCACAAGAATAGGGTTTGGGATTTGATAGAGGGCTTTGAGGGTTTTAACATTCAAACAACTCCAAGAAATTAGAATAAGCACATTGATAGACTTGCAACAATTGGTGCTTAGTTTTACATACTATCACATATTACATGAAAAAAGGAGTGGCATATCGAGCTTGTTGTGAGACCTGTTGTTCCAAATAATCAAGATCACTTGCAATTCTTTGATAGTGACCAACAGATAGTGAGTTTTCTACAAGATGAGGTAGAATTTTCTAAAATAAATCAGTACAAGCTATAGAATCAATATGGTGGTTAGATTGTGCAGCTGAGTAGTAAAGAGCTACCAAATCATCTCATCACACTTGAAGGTACCTTCAACCCTAATGATCAGTTAAATAAGAAAAATATGAACTTAGTTACAAAGAAGGGTGACTTCAAGCCAATAGAGATTTCAGAAGGAAAGTCTCTAAACTTGGGAAAGGTATGCTCTACTATTGAACATAAGGTTTTCATATATCTTTGCAATAAATACAATGATGCAGTTGCTTGGACTTATGAAGACCTAAAAAATTTTGACCCAAGCATTGCCCAATATACCATTGAATTAGACCCAGACACCAAGCATGTAAGGAAAAAAAATGCCTATAAATCATAAGATTGATCCTTTGATGAGAAAAGAGTTGGCCAAATTGATTGAGGCTAGAATCATTTTTCCCATCAAGCATTCTTCTTGGGTGGAAAATCTTGTTCATGTCAAGAAAAAGAATGGGGAAATAACAATTTGTGTACATTTTAGGGATCTATATAGAGCCTCCCTAAAACATCATTATCCCCTCCCCTCCATGGAGTAGATTTTGTAAAGATTCAGTGGGTTAGAAAGGTTTTCTTTCTTGGATGATTACTCAAGCTATAATCAAATTATGGTCCAATAATTTTATCAACACAATCTACAACATCTACTACAAATTATGGAACCTATGCTTATTTTAAAATAACTTTTGTTCTAACCAATGCAGGTGCTACTTTTTAGAGAGCCATGGATATGGTGTTTCAAGGTGTATTCATACAAAAAAAATTGTCTACTTGGATGATATAACAAGTTTTTTCAAAGCATGCAAGAGACCATTTCAGTCACCTCAAATAGATTTTTTAGAAATGTGGGGAATATGACATTTCCCTAAGCCCAAATAAGTGTGTCTTTACCACTGATCGGGGAAAATTACTTGGACACATTGTTTCAAAGGATGGCTTGGTCATTGATCCTGCAAGAGTAAAATCTATCTTGGCCATCCCACTTCCCAGTCACAAGAAGGGACTACAAAGTTTCTTGGGAAAAATTAACTTTCTGAGGAGGTTCATCCTAAAGCTTGTTGCTTTGGTAAAGCCTCTTACCTCTATGCTTAAGAAAAACATGGTCTCCAAATGGACCAAGGAAGGTAAAGATAGATTTGAGGCTATTAAACAAGAAATTTCTTAGACCCCTACCCTTGTCAATCCTAAGTATGACACAAATTTCATTCTTTATACTTTTGGAGGTGAAGCAAGCATATCAGTTGTCCTAGAACCTGGCTAAATAAAGAAAAGTTGGAGTAGACCGTTGCTTTCTTTAGTGAAGGGCTTAATGATTATGAGGTTGGATACAACAATGTTGAAAAGAAAGCTCTTGCTATTGTTAGGGAATTAAAAAAAATTAGACACATGTCTAATAACAAGATACAGTTAATGATTCCCCATGCCAGCATTAAAGAGTTCTTTTTTAGCAGGGATATCAATGAAAAAGGGTTGAATGGATCACCAAGGTGATGTAGTATGATTTTGACTTCAAAATCACCAAGCTAGTGAGAGGCAAAGGTTTGTGTGAGAAACTTGTCTCTGCACTTTTGTGTGAACAACTTGTCTCATCACTTATGTGTGAGCAACTTGTCTCACCACTTGTGTGTGAGCAACTTGTCTCACCACTTGTGTGTGAGCAACTTGTCTCACCACTTGTGTGTGAGCAACTTGTCTCACCACTTGTGTGTGAGCAAATTTTCTTAGCACTTTTGTGTGAGAAACTTGTCTCAACACTTGTGTGTGAGCAACTTGCCTCAACACTTATGTGTGATCAACTTATCTCAGCACTTGACTCCTATAGGGGCTTCCCTTGTGTTACAGGAACAACAAGCACCCAAGATTGATACCCATAGTAGCTAGATGAATGATATGACTACCATTTTTAGGAAGGTATGTATCCTCTAGTTCTAGATAGGACCAAGAGAAGACACTTCAAATTATAGTCCATTCCCTATTTCATAGTGGATGGCATAATTTTTAGAAAGGATTTCAATGGGGTCCTATTAAGATGAATAGAGGTAGATCAGGTCAGCAAAATGCTATAAGAGTTCCATGATGGCTCTTCAGGTGGCCATTTTTCTGCAAGGACCACTATTGCCAAAAACATGAGCCAACCTTGTTCGATGATGCTCACAAATGGGTGAGAAATTGCAAGAAATGTGCTTTCTTTTCTAGAAAGAAAAGGTTGGATTCCCTCCCTCTTCATCCAATTAAATTTGATCATCCATTTACATAGTGGGGTTTGGATTTTATCAGCATGATAAATCCACCATCAAGAGCTAGTCATAAATGGATTTTGACAGCCACAGACTACTTCACTAGGTGGATAGACATAGTTTCCTTGAAGGATGCCACTAATGCTCCAGTTTTGGAATTCTCGATGGAATTGTTACAAGGTTTGGCACTCCTTCTACCATCATTTTAGATAATTCCAAGGATTTTACTATTGCTTAGATCCTTGATTGGGAAATGAGGCATGGAATTTACTTGAAGACCTCATCTAATTATTACCCTCAGGGTAATGGCTTGGCTGAGTCTTCAAATAAAAATATCATAAAGATTATCAAGAGAACCATTGAGGACAATCAAAGATTATGGCATAGAAAATTGAAGATAGCCCTTTGGGATGATAGAATTACTCCCAAAAGAGAAATTGGTAATTCTCCTTTCATGCTAGTTTGTGGAAGAGGGGAAAGGTTGCCATTATCATGGACCTGCCTTCCTTTGAGTTGGAACATCGATTAGAGTTAGAATGAAATGATGCTATGACAATAAGGTTGGTTGAGCTCTTGGAACTAGAGGAGAGAAGCAACAAATCTATGCAAGTCATAGAAACCCATCAATCATGGGTCAAAAGAAACTTTGACAAAAGAGCAGTTCATAGAGTGTTACAAGAGGGAGATCTAGTGTTGAAATGGGATGTAGAAAAATCCAAAGTTGGAAGAAATTCCAAGTTTTATGTAATTTGGAGTGGTCCATATGTCATCACTAGCTGCAAGGAGGCCAATGCATTCCATCTTTCTAGGTTAGATGGTGAGGTTCTTCCAATCTCAATCAATGGGATTCATCTCAAACCTTGTTTCTGATGAGTTTTGAGTTTCATGTACATATTAGTTAGCTATTTTATTTTCCAAGATGTGTATTTACACACCCTGTATTCTCCTTAAGGGAATGTATGTTCTAGTTTCCATGCTTTTCTCCAAGTGCATGCATACACATATTTTGTTTTTCCCTTGGGAGGCCTAGTCTTTTCAAATCTTCTTCATGAATCTGTGCCCAATGGACTAACAAGGCCCCTAGATTCCATGATTAGCAAGCAATCATCCTACAAAAAATTCCAAAAATGTTGAAATTTCATGCCACCCTTTGATGACCCATCATTAATAACTGATTTGAGAGATCCCACATGGGCCATCTTGCATGAATTTCCCTTGTAATTCCTAATGTCGGATAAGTTTTAAACATTTCAGGCTTTTAGGTCTTTTCTTCCCTTCATACTTGCATGTCTTCTTCATTGCTCCCGCTCCTTCTTTGCCTTCCATTTTTGCTAAGTGTTTTGGTTTTTGACCATTGGCCTTACCCTTTAACCCTTACCATTTCCCTTTGGTAAGCCTTAAGCCTTACCCTCGATCACTGAAATCCCAAGGATGATTTTCAAGAAAAATCTATCTTGAATTGTCGTACTTTGAGGATCGAACTTTCATCTTTCACTTTCCACATTTTAGCCCTTGTAAGCCTCAAGCCTACCATCCAACCTCTAAAGCTCGATCAAAGGAATTTCAAGATTTTTCCAAGCCTTGGTTTGTCAGAATTTGGGGTTTAGTCTTCCCTCTTACCACTTTCTATCTTTTCATCGCAAGGCATAAGCCTTCCTCCCGATCCTTGATCCCTGAAATACATTTTTCCTTAGCTTTTTCTTATGTTTGTTTGTTGACCTACTATTTCCCATTTCCAGTCCCTTAAGTAGAAACTCATGTCATTAACACTGTGTGTTGACCAACCCTAATAGCTGTGGATGGTGAAAATCTACAAATGGCTAAAACTAACACACGTTAGCATGATTGGCATTTAAAACAAAGAAAATTATCAACATCCCTATGAAATAATGAAACATGTTAATCATGCAATAAAATGAAATAGTGGAAACTAAAAAAAGCATATGAAAAACATGATCCAACTTTATCTCATAGTGGATTGGTGCTATTGTGGAAAATATCCCTTTCCCAATCCTTTGCTAAGCTTTATGATGAAAATACTATGAATATGATATGAAGAATGATATGGAATTCTAAGATGATATGGATTCAAATGACAATGGTGCATTTGTGCTTGAGATTGTGGAGGATTAGAACAATAGAGAAGCTCTCTATTTATAGAATATAATGATAGAAGGATGCCAAACATGGAGGATGTGGGACTAAAGATAAGCCAATGAGAAGAGGCCACTTGTCAAGTTGTGATAGGTTGGAGGATGAACACATTTTGGTCAATGTGCCAAAGAGAGGGAGATTTCAAATTTGAATTTGAGAGTTAATGTTGAGTTTGAATTGTGCAAGGGGACATGTAAGAGAGCATAAATGCCTTGTTGGATGTACATGTCCACTTGTTTTTGAATTCAAACTTGAGGGAGCATTCCTCAAAGATGCCATGTTGATGGAAAATGTTGATTTTATAAATGAATTAAAATGATTTATTGGTGCAAGTGGGAAAATCTATAGGATGTGATGGGTGGTTAGATTAGGTCTAATCAGGATTAGCTTAACTTAGATGATGATTAAGATGCTTTGACCCTTTTGACTTGAATATTTTGATTTATTTAAATCAAGAGGGAGAAATAGGACTTTTGGGATTTAATTAAATAAAGTCTTGATTTATTTAATCAAAGAGGGAATGATAGGCCTAAATTAAATAAAGTTAATTTATTCAATTTAAGTGGATAATCCTTAGAGATTAAATGAACCTGATTTACCTAATGAGTGGATTAATGTGAATTTGATTTATGAATGAGCGGATGGATATGAACTAAGTGCATAATGCTAATTTCACATGTCTACATTTTTCCCCTCTTTGAAGCAATGTACTTGCTGCGTTGGTTCAAAGAATAAACTTGCCGCGATCAAAAATTTAAAAATTTTCTGATTTTTTAGATGCCACAGCAGAAAGAAGTACACTGGTACATTGCCCCCTCGAGAGATGGAGCGAAAAGATTCAATTTGAGGGTTGATCTCGCGATAAAGAGGTTCAAAATGGATGGTTATGGATGATGATGTAAATGAGATGGTTTTAATATGCTTAGAATAACAAATCTATATTATCCTAAACAACTTAAATGATGATATGATGTGAGATGGATGAGATTGATGATGTGATATGCTATGATTATGCAAATGTATGATTTATTCAGATGCTTAGACTAACAAATCTATATTATGATGATGATGTAAATGCAATGCATGTGAAATGATCGGTGTTTCCTATTAGGTATGATATGAATGATATGTGGTATGCTGACAGTTTTGTGGATGCAAGATGGATGCATGATGAATGCATTGGTAATGATGATTAACTATTCATGTCGCGATGTTAGTGCAGAAAAGAAGAAATTAGATGATGACAAGAGGATCGAACAAGTCCATGATCTGACGAGACTTCATTAGAGATGATGATGATGATGATTTGCTTATCAAGGATTGGGGTTTTAAAAGGGCTACTTACCTTATGTTTGATTACACATGTAGATACAATACATCAAGGTGTAAAGAACTAGGATGGCGTTGTACCTAGTGCGATGGACTTTGACTTGACAAATAGATAGGAGTATTCTTGTTCACACTTGACATATGGAAACCTTGTTAAGGCGTACCTAAAAAAGAAAGTATTTGCCAAGTCATATTACAAGAATTTCCAACAAGCACAACAGACAAAAAGATAATGATCGTTTCCCCATTCCTATCTCTCTAAATCCTTCATTCGGATATCATCGAGAGGTCCTTGGAATGAGTGCAATAAGATAAATCAAAAGAAAAGATCAAGTACACAAACAAGTCAATGTTCTTCATACCTCTAGCCAAAGGGATTTTGTTTTGATAGGATAAGAATCCAAAGTGATATCCAAAAGGATGCCCATTGTCGGAACGATATACCCTAGGACATGCATTGTATAGGATGATGATGGGTTGATAAGTTAATTGATAGGCTGTTGATATAAGTTTGATTGACATGTCTGAAAATGATCAAGAGTTTGATTTTGTTTTAAAGGTTTGTTGTTTTTATTTTGATTTTACGATTGAAGCTTGCTTTTGCTGACTACTATGATTGTTTATGTTTGTGTTTCCAAAGGATGAAGGTGACGATCAATTTATTATGGATGATTGATTATTTCGAGTGAAAGTGAAATGGGATGGATTTTTTTCAAATATTTGGATATTTTTGACGTTTTGAAATTTTTTGAGGCTGTTTTTGATATTTTTGGATTTTTCAAATGTTTTCATTTTTTATTTTTGAATGTTTTTGGATTTTTTTTTTTCAAATGTTTTGGATTTTTGATGTTTTAATATTTTGGATTTTGATGTTTTTGAATGTTTTTGGATTTTAATGTTTTTCAAATGTTTTTGGATTTTGATGTTTTGGGGGCTGATCAAAGATTAGCCTTTCCTGCATTTAAGCTCAAAGAGGATGTAGTTCAAATTCCAATGTTTTTGACATTTTCTATTTTTTTATGAATGTTTTTTATTTTTTTTATATGTTTTGGATGTTTTTGAATTTTTTGATGATTTGGATGATTTGGATATGAACATGTGTGACGATATCAGTTCTCTGTTTGGGGATTTTTCTAAAAACCAAGCTAAGGTTGAATGATCGAATTGATAGATTGATGATGATGATAGCATTGTTGAGGATACACAACAATGCAAGCATTTGATTGATCAGGATTGATGACGATAACATTGTTGAGGATGCACAAAAATGCAAGGATTGATTGATCAGGATTGATGACAATAACATTGTTGAGGATGTACAACAATGCAAGGATTGATTGATCAGGGTTGATGATGATAACATTGTTGAGGATGCACAACAATGCAAGGATAGTGTTAAGAAACACAATGATCGAGAAGGATATCCCAAGATTATGGATTGATTGGATTTGATTGATCATGATTGATGAAGCTTGGTTTGAAATAAAATATGTTTGAATGATTGATGTGACGTTTGAAGGGTGTGTTAGATGCGAATGATAGTGATTGTTTTGATTGATGTTCGATGTTTGGTGAAGCTTGATAAGGAACATCTTCTTGTCAAAATATTCCATGGGCTAGTGATTTGAATTTTTATTCACAAGTGATTTGACCAATTTGATTTCATGTTTGCCAATGTTTGGATCACCACATAAGTTTGAGGATATAGATCAAGATTTATTCTTGAATCAAGATGCAAATATCTGCCCCCAATGTCTAGCAATGTATGGAATGTCATGGATAAATGCTTGGATAGGTGTACGGATGGATGGATATGGATTATCTTGCGATAAGATAAGGTGTTTAGATAAAGAATGTTCATTTGGACAATGTTTCATGGCTCAGATAATGTTGGATAGGATGGGACCAATGAAAATGACCCATGTCAAGATTTTTACCATAAGCACGTGTAAAGTGTGCCCCAAACTTTGTCAAGATCAAGATAACTTGGATGATGGATGCAGATGGATGAAAACGGATTGGATAAATGGTTCATGGATGAATGGATTTATTATGGATGGGATGAGATGCTTTCCCCTGAAGTGGCGCACGTAGATGCTCAATTCTACACATGACGCCTATTTGCCAAGTTTTCATCATGGTACCTGCCCAAAGCGCCACCGTAGTGGTTTTCACTAGAGGACAATTTTTCTCTTTATTGTTTCCAATCCCTTTTCTGATTTTTTTTGGATTTTTATATTTTTTTGACTTTTTGATTTTTCTAAAATATTTATGCTCATGTTGAATCACAAGGTGTTGTTGATGCAGATGCTTCTGTCAAAATGTGCCATCGATATCCTGCTTGAAGAAGCTGTTTTGCTAAGGTACGTGCACTTGAATGTAACTTTTGGGATTCTTGGTCTGCTTCATTGATACTGGGATTAACTCTGTCTCTGTGCGCACATCGCAATAGAATGCCTTTTGAATCCTTACGATAAAGGGTCGTTGCCAATACATGGTCAATTTGAGAATTGGATATCATGCGTGGAGGTGTGGATGGAGTGTGTTTAGGGATAAGAGATGGGTTGGTTGATAGTTTGGAACTTTTGACTCTCCAAACTTGGGAAAATGAGCAATGATGGGTGGATACGAAAGTGTACATGGAATTAGGACCAACTGCTTGATACACTTTGTACGTCGCTTGAAAAGCTTGCTTTTGCTTTTGCAGACATCTTTGATGGATACTTTTCCCTTTTTTATTTTACCCCATAGTTTCTTTGGCTGATGGAGTTTGATAGGTATGATCTTTCTTTGTATTCTTCGGTATCCATGTGTATTTGATTTGTCCATTATTCTTCTTTGCTTCTTTTTCTTTTATAACATTCTTTGTGCTTTGATTCAAATCTTTCCTTTGAAGTTGGTTCCAATTTGTGGATGGGGTGATGGGTGGATGAAGATTCATGAGATGGCTGGTTGTAGTATTGGAAATGGTTTCACCATAAAGATTCTTTGTGCCCCCTATATTGACGCTTGCTTGAGAAATAGTTGCCCCCAGTATTGTGGAAGTAGTACCTTCATGCCTTGATTCTTCCTGTTCTGAGATGTCTTGTTCAGTAAACATGCTTTGACAAATGACCACTGTAGATGACGTTTAAATTTTCCGCTCTGCTAACTCTGGATTATATTGTTTTGTCTTACTTGCTTCCTTGAGTGGATAATGTTCGATATCCTTATTCATGATGTCCTTAGTCTGAATTTGTGATATATCTGATACTATTGTTGACAACTCTATTTGATTGAAGGAATCAATAACCTGCTCTTTTTGTGTAATAATGTCAAGAGTAAAGGGATCCTGTTCTGAATGACGATCATCTACGTGTCTATCCATAGAAAGCATCTCATGGGTAGATGGAGGAATATGTGCATTATGTATAGATAGGAGAGTGTCCATTAGATCATTGTAGTATCTTGCAGATACAAATTCTTGATCTTCAATAATTTCAGAGTTGCTTTCATCATGCTTTGGATCAAGTTCTTGACATGAGTTAGTTTCAAAGGATGGATTGCTTACAAATGGTTCTTGGATATCTTCATTAGGCATGGGAAGTGGCTTAATATCTTCTTGATCTTCGAGTGGACTTGGATCAGGTGTCGAGTTGAAGATTCCTTCAATATTGGCAATCATGAGGTCGAAGGATGTCAATATGTCTTGGAAAGGACCATTACTAGACTTTGGTGAAAGACATTGATCATACTTTGGAATAAATTCTTGATATATTCCCTCCAACTCATAAGGCAATGTAGAGACATTTTCAACATGATCATTGGTCGATGCCTCATTGGATGAGGCGAAAACATCTTTATTGATGGATAGATCTTGAGAATTGTTTTCAACAATTGTAGCAAAGAGATTGTGAATGTCTTCAACCATAGGGTCAAGTGATGTTGACATTTCTTGAATTGGATCATTGTCGAGTATTGTTGGTGTATTTTGATCATGATTCAAAAGTGACACTTGACCTATGTTGATTTGATCTTCAGACGAGATAGAAACATCTTCAATGTGCTCTTTGATGGATAGATCTTGATCATTTCTTTCAGCAATTGTGATGGAGAGATTGTGAATGTCTTCAACCATAAAGTCAAGTGATGTTGACATTTCTTGAATTGGATCATCATTGGGTATTGTTGAAGGATTCTTATTATGATCAAAAAGTAACTCTTGATGTATGTTGATTTGATCTTTGGATGAAGTAGAAACATCTTCCATGTGTTCATTGATGGATAGCTCTTGCTTATGTGATCATTGACTTGGATCGATACATGGAGTTGTTAACATTTTTTTGGAATTTTGAACAACATTTGCTTGTTGGGCTTGGTATTGGGCTTGAGCTTGCGCTTGCACTCGAGCCTGGGCTTGTGCTTGTTGGGCTTGTAGAGCTTGTGTTGCTTGTTGCGTGGCTAGATATTGTTGGATGGCCTTTTGGTAAGCTTGGTGAGATTTTAGCGCAATGTTATATTATCTTGTTGTGTTTGGTTTTGGTGGTAGTGGTGGTGGATTCAGAATTGTGTTGGATGTAGTGACAAGTCGTTGACATACTTTTGGAGTGATCATGATGGTTTGAGGTATGATGGGTGTTATAGGGGTGGTTGGAGTGATCAAGGTGATAGGATTGGTTGGAATGACCAGGGCGATAGGCCCTTGGGAGACCATATTTTGATTTGTCAGGATTGATGTTGTCATTTGATTAGATACCATCTGTTGGTGTGATGTCAATGGAATATTCAAAATATTTGGTGTGATGTCTTGATTGGTGTTAGGTGGATTGATTTGGATGGAGTGATTGGTACTAGGTAAAGGGGGAAGCCCTAAACCAAGGAACGATGTTGATATGGGTAATGGTGGTGGAGATGTCTCTTGGCGCAATGACTCAACTATTTTGGTAAGTGTAGCAATTTGATCTCGCCAAATTTGATCTTGATTTTGATCTTGACTCCCTTGATATAGTTGATTTGGTTTTTGTTCAAGCAAATTTGGGATGCGTACATGTGTTTTTTGAATGGGATCATGGAAAAATTGATTTTGGACAATGTTCTAATTCAGGATGGTGTTCAGATTTGGCATTATCAATTGAAATTGAACATTGTCTTGATTTAGGTAACTTTGATTTTGCATGGTGTTACCTTGACTTGGATTAATACACGGAGTTGTTAACATCTTGTTTGTATTTTGAACAACATTTGTATGATTCACAAACATATCTATCCCAAAGTTTTTAGGATTCATGTTTGGAAAACTTGTTCTTGGTACATTCTCATTTGGCATGTAGGGATTTGGTGGGATGACATTGTTCATTTGAAGGCTCATGCATTGATTGTTAGGTTGGTGGATTTGTAGGTTTGGACTTATATTTAAATCTACCATTGGGAAAGGTGTCCCAAAATTTGATTTGGGTATACTCACATTTGTTGTACTATTGACATTTGTCAAAGGTAATGATCCAACGTACGATTTGTATAGATGTGAGTGTTGATAATCAATCGGCATTGTAAGGCTTTGATAGCTTAGTTGACTTGGATTACTCATGATGTATGGATCAAGTTTATATTCTATGTTCCTCTTGTGTTTTGACCTTGTTGTAAAAGTGACCTCTAAGGTTCTTAGGACCAATGACGAGATGAAGGATGAAAAGGGGAAACGATATGAGTGTTTAACGTTTAGGGACTTTGGATCAATGCTAGACTTAGGGTTTGATTTTGATTTGTTTGATTTGGATAATGAACTTGTAAACCCTAAGATGTAAGATGTTATCTTTAGGATGAACTTGTTCAAAGGATTGCTGATTCAATTAAATGTATGAGAAAGGATGCATTACCATACACCTAACTAAACAAGGTGATTTTGATTTTGATGATTTACCCAAGTCTAGAATGATGTTTCTAAAGCTCTAAAGTTGTTTGCGGGATGGGATGATAAATGTTTTATTTGCTCCTAAATGAACCTAGGAAGGACTTGCTTACAAGACCAAGATAGTGAAGAACATTCCTTTCTCTAAGAGTAATTCAAAATCAAAAGACCAATGTTTGCCTAAAAAACATATGACAAAAAGATACCAAGAACATGTGTGGGGTCTAATTGATTCAATCTTTGATTAATGGATTCTTTTTAAGAATTCTAAATTAGTTTTCAAACTGAATGTCCAATGTCCTAATTTTCTTTCATCCCACAAAGTGCATTATGTGGAAATCACGGAAATCAAGACAAAGGTTACCTAAAGTTGACTTTAGTAGGAGCAAATTGAGATGAAATCCAAATGCTTAGAAGCCTCTAAGGATACGAATCCCAAGGGAAAGCAATAACATGTGAATATTTTCAAGGATATTTTCTTCTCCTAAAGGGTTTGAGATTTGATGCTCATGTTGAATGTTGGTTTTCTAATGTTTTCGATCAAAGCGTTGTGTTTTCAAACTAACTCACAAGCAATATAACATCCTAGCTCAATTGGTACATTTTTCTTGGTGGGCTTGCCTCATGCCCTTCGTAGTAGAAGACATGATTTTACATGCAACCAAGGAAAAAATATAAAGGTATGTTAAGAATGAAGTCTTAACCTCTATATTTCAACCAAGATTGGAAATGGCAAGTAACTTCTTGGAATCTAAGTTCCAATGCACCAATTTGATAAAATCATTGAATGGATTAATTGGCCACTACAAACAAGGGTTTTATTTTGGACTTTTCATTCGTGGAGATTGACCCATATGGCGAGAGTCCCCTTTCAGATCCATCTCGTCAGAATCAACCGCGTGATACTGGTGTTTACTCCAATACCCACATTTATATCCCAGTTGGAAATACTCTTGGCTTTATAGTGTTACCAGTTGAGTCATTCCCTTGGGTGAGTACTTTTTCCCCAAGGTAGGCCCTCTAGGATAAACAAACATGAGTAAAGACAAAATCCGTAACTTGATCAATCTTTGATGGCAACAAAGAGAGAGAATATGTGCGATAATGCCCCCACTCACACTCGCACAAGATCTTGTTCAATGTTTAAACCCAAATTGAAGTGTGGAGGTGATTGCTTTATCTCACCCTAAAGTCATGAAAAAGGCCTTTTGATTCTCAAGATCGCTATAAAGCGTGAGAGAAGCGCATACGTCCTTTTTCAATGCCTTTAGTTTAAGTAAGCCTTCACAAAAAACAAAGTTGCACTTGTTCTTTTTAAATCCACAAAGAAAAATGTGAGTTCTTTTTAAGCACCAAAAGATGAGTGAGAGATACTTTGTTCAATTGTTAATCCAAGAAACAAAATCTAATAAGTTGCATTCCTAATGTTCATTTTAGCCTTTGCAAAAAAAATGGAAAGATTCTTTTTAAAACCAAACGAAAATTTGTGTCCTAAGAAAGAAGAGATAACAATTTCGTGAACAAGTGTTAAACAAACACTAAAGTGTTAAAAAAAACACTTTGATCTTGCGAAATATCTTCCGTATTCTTCTCTTTCCTTTGTTTTCCTTCGTCTTCCTCCTTCGCTTTCCTTCGTTTTCACCTTCCTCATTTTCCTATTAAACAAAAAGGAAAGCATGTGAGGATCAAAATATTAAGTTCATTTTAATCATTGATTTCAAATGAAAGAACGAAAAAAAGACTCAATGATTTTAGACTTAACAAATGACAAAGATTAATGCAATCCAATATTAGACTTAATCATTGATTTCAAAAAGAATTATTTTCAAATGATAAAGACTTAATGATTTTAGACTAACAAATGAATCATAAATAGTAAGCTTTCTTTCCACAATTCTTAAAGCCTTTAGTTGACATACTTAGTTATATAACAAAAATCCATGTAACCCAAAATAATACAATGTATGCATTAAATAATGTAGATAAGTGAAGATTTAATGCAATGATCATCGATAGAAAGAAGATGGTTCATTTGTCATCTTTAGGATCTTGGTTGCAAACATAAAACAACCATAAAGATCTATTTCCATTCATCACGCTAGCACGGTGGTTGATGTTGATTGTAAAACTCGCTTTCTCATTGGTTCACACTTAGAAGAATTTGATGAGACACGTGAGGAAGGCCTCAACGGCTTGCACATATGTATTGTCCCTGTAAGCATATCAACTCACTTGAAGAAAGTGCATTTAGACTGTCTGACAAAATTCCTCAAAGAAATGTTGTTTCATGGAATTCATTGATTGCAATGTTAGCGTAAAGCATATTTCTTTTCAAAATACATAAGAAACTAAATGCATTTGTTAGGTGTAAGGCTGAATTCTACAATTAGTCAAAATTTCATAAATACTAATCCTTTGACGAGTGTCCTCTCAGCTTGAACAAAAAATTACTTGCTTAAAAAAAAAGGTGTAAGAAACTTTGGGGCAGGCGCAGGGCTCCAAGTTGTGATCAACCTCAATAATGTTCGCCAAGGAGAAATAACTCACGATCTTGTCAAACACCTTACACTATTGGTGAAGAAATGATGGTTTTTAACACGGCTCTTAATGGACAGCAACGTGTTCAGATAGAGATGGAGCAAGTACCATCTTTGAAGAGGTTGAAAACATTTCAGTTGGAGAACTTATGAAGAGTCATGTCTTCAGGAAGATGAGATAGACAATCTATATTGCATTGATTTGGGTCAGAGTCCTCTATCACTAGAGAATTTAGGTAAGCTCAGTTCACCCCGGCTCCCTTATTGGTTTTCAAGTAAAAAAACACCTGAACAAAATTAGGGCACCAAAGAATACCATCCATGAGGATGAAAAAAATTATTCAGTCTTAGAAAAGGATCAAGTCATTTCCTTTGACGCAGCAGTATTATCAGTTTCCCAACTAGATTCTACCAAAGTATTGTTTCGCTCTCCTCCAGCTGGTCTCGAACAAGGGACAGAGATTAGTCATTCTCTGGTTAAGACACCTAAGAATCCCCAAACTAGACATAAGCCTTTTCACATTTTAGAAATGAATGGAAATGGTAATACATATCGTTTGAAGATACTATCCTAGAGAATTATTTGGCAAAATAGGGGAGTTCAACTACTCACAACATGGCAGGCTCAAGCAAACTAAACCCATCTGAGAATGGAAGCATGGTGGATTGCAAGCCTAAGGAAAGTGCGATAAGGCGTGAAACTAAAGGGGAGTTCAGGCTTCTTCTTTTTCTCTAGCCGATGTGGTGGAGATGCAGTGTGTGAAGAGCATAGGTTACATATGGATTACATAGAAGAATAAGGTGGAACATATGTTCAAGCTTATCTCTAAGCAAGTCAGCTATGACACAGAGATCCGAAGATATATTCAGTAATACATATAGGAACATAGCTCTTTCAAAAGAATAGGTAATTTCCTATAAGAATGGATGAAAGAAAGCCAGTTCCCTGCCTAAGTTGGCTAGATCTTAATGCAAAATTTTCCCCAATGAATTATACAAAAATAAGAAAAGATGCGCCTCCTTAATCAGAATGATAAATCAGTATTGATAAGAAAACTTTTAGATGCTACACTGATATGAAGACATACAGAAAATGCAGTAAAAAGTACATGTTAGTATCATAGAAAATATAAATACTAAGATGAAAATTGGAAAGAAATAGATGATTTAAACTCTGCATTCTTGGCATCACTTAAATTCCCTCTTCTATAACTTATTCACCCGATCCTCCGCCTCAGTGCATGACTACAATAAAGGTGTTAATGAGTGGATCACCATTTGCTGAATATATCACCCTAATCTTTTTTTAACCAAACCAAAAAGTGTTGAATGACACGTCTTATTGTTTGAAAATCAGTAATTATAAATCTACTTTTCCAAATTTAAAATGAACATAAATCTTTACGTGATTAAAGACAAAAAAATGTAAGCATAAGCAAACACAGGCTGCCCTCCTTCTAGTGCCATTGTGTGGATGGTGAAAACATGCAAATGGCTAAAACTAACACACATTAGCATGATTAGCATTTAAAACAAATAAAATTATCAACATCCCTATGAAATAATGAAACATGTTAATCATGCAATAAAATGAAACAATGGAAATTAAACAAAGCATATGAAAAACATGATCCAACTTTATCTCATAGTGGATTGGTGCTATTGTGGAAAATAGCCCTTTCCCAATCCTTTGCTAAGCTTTATGATGAAAATACTATGAATATGATATGAAGAATGATATGGAATTCTAAGATGATATGGATTCAAATGACAATGGTGCATTTGTGCTTGAGATTGTGGAGGATTAGAACAATAGAGAAGATCTCTATTTATAGAATATAATGATAAAGGATGCCAAACATGGAGGATGTGGGACTAAAGATAAGCCAATGAGAAGAGGCCACTTGTCAAGTTGTGATAGGTTGGAGGATGAACACATTTTGGTCAATGTGCCAAAGTGAGGGAGATTTCAAATTTGAATTTGAGAGTTAATGTTGAGTTTGACTTGTGCAAGGGGACATGTAAGAGACCATAAATGCCTTGTTGGATGTACATGTCCACTTTTTTTTTAATTCAAACTTGAGGGAACATTCCTCAAAGATGCCATGTTGATGGAAAATGTTGATTTTATAAATGAATTAAAATAATTTATTGGTGCAAGTGGGAAAAGCTAGAGGATGTGATGGGTGGTTAGATTAGGTCTAATCAAGATTAGCTTAACTTAGATGATTATTAAGATGCTTTGACCCTTTTGACTTGAATATTTTGATTTATTTAAATCAAGAGGGAGAAATATGACTTTTGGGATTTAATTAAATAAAGTCTTGATTTATTTAATCAAAGAGGGAATGATAGACCTAAACTAAATAAAGTTAATTTATTCAATTTAAGTGGATAATCCTTAGAGATTAAATGAACATGATTTACCTAATGAGTGGATTAATGTGAATTTGATTTATGAATGAGAGGATGGATATGAACTAAGTGCATAATGTTAATTTCACGTGTCTACAATAGCCTAGTCTTTTTGGTCACATCATGTTTGAAATATTTGATTAAAAATCCTAGACTTTGCTAAGTCTTGAAGTTGTTGGTCTTTTGGTCAATTTTCATAACTTTTTCAGTTGTTTCCTAAGTTTTCATAACCTTTTCTATTCCCGATGCATCACACAATGTTCAACTTTGTAAAGTTCTAAAAGTGTGTCGATGTCTATAAATGTTTCTATAACCTTCAGAAACCTTGTCTAATTAAATTTGAGTCATTTTGGAGTTTTTCTCAAGTTTGGAAACTTGCATTGGCCTCTAAAAAAGTTGTCCAAACTTTCTTATTATCTGCCCAATGATGACAAAAGTGATGAAGAGAAGAGTTTTCATTGTTTCATATTGGTTTCAAAACCTTGCCGGCCATTGAAAAGGTTACTATAACTTTTCTTTTGCTGACAAGGTTTCATTACCTAGGTCATGGTGTTGTTTGGCTACCGACAAGTGAAGGTCACCTAATTTATGACTTAAGCCTTTAAATTCATCATGGTGACCAGCCCCTCAACCTAGGAGATTACAAATTCCATGGAGTATCAAAAAAGTTATTATTTCCTAGCATCTGATGATAAATATTTACCCATGAGGATCAACAATTGAGATCGGTGATCAACAATCAAGCAGTTCCTGCATGCCCACACTACTAAGAGGGTGATGTCATCAGTTGTCTACAGGGGTGCGAGATGATGCCAAGTGGAAAAATCTCAATCGTCAGATGAAAGAAAAATAAAGGGCTTAAATATTTCATTAAGTATGGAGCAGTATATTAAAGAGTAAATGATGTGTATTTAAGTAAACGTGGCCACTTTTTAGCAAAGCAGTGTTACAGATGTTTTAATCATGGCCATCCATTTTACAGAAGGTTAAACATATGGTAAATTTCCTAAGTATGGGTGAGTGCATAGGAGGTTAAGTTGCACACAGGTTGAACATGTGGCAATATCTGGCAACTTTCCTTGCAATCTTGTAACCTTTGATCTATTTCCCAATACATGGTTGTGGGGATGCAGGGAGGTGACATGTCATCCCTTTTGATGTTCCCCAAAGGTAGTAGGGTATGCAATAAGGTCAATGGTACAAATTTAAATGGATTTTAATCTGATGGACATGTTTTAAACTTCTCTTGAGGCTTTATCTTAATCTTCCATCTCAAATTTAATAGCCCATTTTTAAAATCTAATGGCTAAGCATGCCAAGTTTGTGGGTGGACCTAGAGTAATGGCACAACTTCATTTTTAACAACTAGATCAAATTTGATCAGCCACGGATTGATTTTTTGCACTTCTCCCATACTATATTGATGGATAGGGTGGTGCAAATATTATTTTGTGTGTTAGAGGTGGAAATCCTCCTGTTAGGACATGCTTCTGATGTAGATTTCTTGAGAGTCCCATTCCTGCATTCATGGGATTACGATGGAATTTTTTCTTGTATTGTTAGAATATTTATGGAATGGGTATGACATGCAGGTCTTGGCTCCTCTAGGCTCTCTTTTTGGTGCAAATTTCGTGAACAAATATTTCATTGATTAGATCTCCTTGATTGCTAACCCTAGCTATTTAGGGTTTGGTTTGAGCTCATCTAATTTATGCTTGATCTATAAAAGCAACACTTGTATACTTTCTATAGCTTCTTCCTCTAGCTCCTCTAAGGTTTATCTATTTCAAACACTGCATATTTTGCATTCTTCCATTGTAAAGATTGCTTCTAAGCTTTATGTTAATAAAGTTTAGTTATTACCACTGTTATCTCTTTCATGCTTGAGTAAAATCCATTTACCTTCGTGTTTGAGTATGTGTTTTAGTTTTTTCATTGATGTATTATGCTATTCTAAAGTAGGAAGAAACAAATTTACGTCTTGGTGTATCACCTCTATTTCCATTTTATGTTATCCTTCTATCCCTTTTCCCTTGTGAATTGTTAGAATAGAATAGTGATTATATTTTAATGTGTTGGGTTAGACCAATGCATCTACACTTAGATTAGAAGAGGAATTTGGCCTTCTTTGGAGATTTAACCTCATTCATGCAAGGTCCAACACCTTGAGCTTGTTTCCATTATGTCATTAGAACACTAAACTCTTGTTCAGTAGAGTGTAGTTTTATGTGACAACAATTACTACTCCTAAGTGCTCCATCCTAGTGAATGGTGTTCCCAAAGGGTACTTTTCTTATGGTCATGGCTTAAGACAAGGAGATCCTCTCTCTCCTAACATGTTCATAATAGTGGTTGAAGTCTTTGGGAGAAACATTCAAAATATTTTGGATCAAAGATTGTTGAAAGGTTTTAAGGCTACTACCTATCTTTCTCCTGCTTCTCACCAAAAATTTGTTTATGATACCATCCTTTTTGGAGAAGCATCGATTATTGAAGTTGGGTAGTGGAAATCTATTTTGAATGCCTATGCTATGGATTTTGGTCAATATATAAATTATATTAAAAGTAAAATCTACTTCTTTAATTTGGATCAGATTGTGAAAGAAAGGGTTATGAGAATTATTGGGTGTCAGGATGTTGTTCTTCCTACTATCTACCTTGGTCTTCCTTTAATTTCTAAGAAACCTAGCAATAATTATTGGAGTTACATCTAGAAAGAGTTAAAAACAAGTTGGTGGTGTGGAAGGGTAAACTTCTTAGTCAATTAGGGAAATTGCAACTTCTTAAAGCTTCTTTACAGATCATTCTTCTTTACTACCTCTCTCTTTTTCATGTCCCTACCTTTATTACTGAAAAGATAAAATAGATTCAAAGGAGATTCTTATTGATAGGGATTGAAGAGCATAATAGAATTGATTTAGTGGGATGGGAAAAAGTGTGTGCTCTAAACAAGTTGGTGGTCTTGGTATAAGGAGATTAAAACTTTTCAATAAAGCTCTTATTGCTAAAATGGGATGACACTTTCTTGAAGGTGTCAAGGTCTGGGTCAAAATCTTAAGGGTGAAATATTTGAGAAATATGGATTAGGGCATCTTTCTATGTGCTTCTGATCTTCCTTATGTCTCTGTGTTTTGGAATAGCCTTTTGAAAACTAGAAGTGTGTTACGACTTGGGGTAAGGAAAAGAATAGGGAATAGAAAGAAAATTGATTTTTATCATGAAGTTTGGTTTAATGGTCCCTCACTTTCTTCCATTAATAACCTCCTTCAACTAAAACAAATGCTTATCAAAATTAATGGTAAAAATATTGAGGGTTATATTAATTGGAAAGGAATGGAGACTAAATGGAAAAAAAATAGAGATCAATTAAGAGGAGACAAATTACTAAGAGGGGGAAAAAAAAAAAATTGGATGCTTCTTTACAAACCCTAAACCAATGCATAGGTGAAGTTGTTTTTTTCTCAAAGGATAGAGAGGATGAGTGGATATGGACTATGCTTTCTTCAGGGTACCCTTTGGTGAAGTCTAATTATGAGGTGATGAAAAATCCTTTTATTCCTCAAAGTGAATTTCATTGGAAATAGGCTTCGATAAAAAAATTGATCCCTAAGGTGAACTATTTATGGAGGGTTATTGTTCATGAGAACATTCTAACTACTAATAACCTAAACAAATGAGGTTTTCAATTTTTTAATAGGTGGTATCTCTATAAAGAACACTTGGAGAGTATAGTGCTTCTACTTTTCTATTGTTCCTATTCTAGAGAGGTTTGGTCCTACTTTCTTCCTATGTTGATGATTGATTGGGTATTTCCTTCCCCAATTAAATAGTTTTTTGATAGTTGACAAGGTTGTCCCTATTCTCATAACATTATAGTGAACCTTTGGAGACAAGTTTCTTCTTTCATTATGTGGGGGTTATGGAAGGAGAGAATAAACAAGATCTTTAGAGATTCTACAAGAAGTAGTAAAGAACTATTTATGGCTATAAAACGCTAGATAAAGGAAAACACTAATGTGGGTGTTTATGCCCCCTCAAAACATTTGAATTCTTACAAAGAGATTAGAACTAAACAAATATGGGGGCTTAAATAGGATCTAACTAAATCTAGTTGGGTCAAATATATCACCAAAAAAAACATGGCCTAGCCTCCACCTGAGGTTGGTTGAGTTAAATGTAATTTTGATGGATGCTCGAAGGGGAATCCTGGTTTAGTTGGAGTAGCGGGATTATAAGAAACCGTCAAGGAAATTTAATATAAGGTTATAGTAAAAATATTGGATTTTTCTCTAATAATACTTCCAAATCCATGGTTGTTTGGGGTGGGTTAAAAAGAATGAAGGATCTTGGTTACACTAAAGTTATCATAGAAACCAATCAAAATTAATAATTGATAATTTGAAAGGGAAGAAATGTTCTACAAGAGATCAAAGATGTGATGGATGATAGAAGATGAATTTTAAGGGCCTTCCTTCAGTACAAAGTTCAACATTGATGTGAAAGAAAACTTACTCCCAACTCCTCTCACTATCACAAATCAAAATCTTGAACAATCTCACAATTTCATAGACACAACTTAATTTGAAATTTCCATTTGTGAATTAAGTTCCAATTCAAGATTTCACAAGAAACAATAATGATTAAATAATCTTATTAATCATACAAATTCCTTTCACTAAATTAACAAACTTGAATTTTGCAAATTTAATTATGCCAAAAACAAATTTATTTCACTCTCATTTATTATTATGGTACAATATCAAGGCATACAATTTCAATGTTGATCATATAATTTAATCATGTGTTCTATGTTATCTCTCTATCCAGTACTTAAATTTGCACTTAATTCCCTTGTATATCAAATTGTTTATCTCAAGCCCTCTCCTATGTAGTTGTGTGTCTCAACAACACAAATTTTCATTCATTTGAAAACATCCTTATAGTGCATGACCTACAATACTCTTACTCTACATATATCTATTTTGTTTGGTCTTTTTCCTTATTCCAACCACCCTTTCTCCTTTATCTCTCTTCTTTTATTTGCATCTTTAAACTCCCAAACTGCTACTACTCCTAAACCTCATGTAGCCCACTATTCACCTCTCTATCTATTGTTTTCAATCTTAAAAAAAAATGTCAGAACATGGGAGTAGCCCCCCCCTCCATCCTCCACATAGACTTCCAATTTTTTTGTCTTACTAGAAACCCCCCTCTATGGTATTGTCTCCTTTTCTTTTTTTCATATCTACGTAGCCTTTTCAACTTCCCATATTGTTGTGTGGTTTTCCTAGATGTTTTTCTTTCCAAATGGTTATGTACCATCATTATCTCTTATGTTTTTTTTCTAAAACAAAAACCTGTAAGAAATAATACATATGAAAATATGTTGGAAACCTCAAAGAGGCATCCCAACATGACATTTCTTCTTATTTTTTGAGCATCCAAAAACTTCTTTAGTTCCACACCAAAATTTCCTTTTCATCTTTTTTAATTCTACAAAATGTATTTTGAGTTTGGCATTGAAGAAAAGAAATTGTCAATTATTATTTTGTATTTTCCATAGTTACCAGGAGACACGTCTCCTACCCCCTGAGACGCATCTTGGAGGCTGGGACGCATCTCTGATATTGGTGACATCCTCGGAGACACCTCCAATCAGATGGTACACTGGTCAAAAGTTTCCCATAGTCTCTTGCAGTCTCCTAAGCAAAAAAAGGCATCTCTCGACCAAATTTTTAGAAAAAAAACATAAAAACTTTATAAATGAAGATTTTGTTCTTCATAGCCTTCAAGGGAAAATCACTATTTTTGGCATTCATTTAGAGATTTCTAGACAAAGAGACAAACTAATCACTTATTATGTCCGTTACATTTGCAGCAAGGATTGTGTATACATTTTTAATAGAGTGCATTGCTAAGTCTTATCATTCCTAAATCAATGAGTAATTGCCAACTTTTGATGGTATGTGGACTTTATCAAGGATCCTCTAGACTTGGAGTCAAATTCTTTTGAGATAATAATTTGAGAAACTTATACTTTGAAGCCCATCTGGATTGGTCTCTTGTCAATAATCCTTACCATGGGAACTACATTTGGACCTTGTAGTATTTGATCCTTCTTGATTTTATACTTTAAGATCCAAGCCATCCTATGATGTAATATAACTACTTAATATCATGGTAACATACAGCAAAGGGTGTGCTCTTGTTTTGAAAGTTCAATGTCATGATATTTTTTATAAATTATTAATTTGTTAATTTTTATTTATATTAAAAAAAGATGGCATCTCCAAGTACCCCCATCTCCTATTTTCAAAAAATAGTCGTACCGATAACGGTACCAAACTCCCATACCAATACCAATACCAGTCTCTCGATAACCTTAGTATTTTCTATATCGATAAAATGAGGTTATATTTTAGCTTCCATGAGGTTCATTAAATAGCATGTGGAGCTAATGGTACCTTAAGAACATTTCCAATGCCAACATATACCAACAACGTCCTGTCGCCTACATGATACAAAACCGAATTTTTGCATATCTTTCATCAAGGAGCTCATATTCACATGAAAATTGGTGAGTATTCTTAGAATGATTCTATGAAACTCCCCAAAAAATTATTTCACCCTAGCTATCACAAAACTCCAAAGATTAAATTTCCTGTAAAATTTCCAACATAAACTTTCGACATTAAAATATCCCAAATGGTGAGGAATTTGGTGATGATTATTTTTTCACATTTGGAAAAACAACTTCAAGAACACACTTGTTAGAGGATTTCAAACCAAACCTCAAGAATATCCAGAAACAATTGTTTATGTGAAACTCCCTTGTAAGTGTTGAAACCGAAATTTGGCGAAAACTGAAATCTTGTAAACTTGATTGTGCCAAGCATACCAAAAGATGAGATATGCCAAGAAAGCCACACACACACCAAAATTAAAGAAAAAAATATTAATTTTTTTGGACGATGTAGGATCGCCTGTGGACCCAAATGCTCCTACATCAAACATTCATATAGGGAAGGGAATTGTGTTGCTGAAGCAGCTACCAACGAAGCACTAAAGCATAAAAACTAGGTGTATTGGGAATTTTCCTCTATGTTGTGTCATATCAAAGAAATAATTATTAAGGAGAAATATGATTAATCATTTAATCTTATGTAGGCTGATAATGGGAGGTTCATGGATTAAAGGAATTTAATAAAGTAAAATTAGAAGGGGATCGTATTGTGTAGATGATGATTAATCATGTTGATATTATTAACATGATGATGGAATTAATGAAGGAATTATTATTGATGGTTATTTGTTTAAAAATTCCACCTTACATTGTCATAAATTGGGCTATTCTCATGTTTCTATTATATCTCATGTGTTTTATGTCCTTTCTACCTATTTAATCAAGGAGGGGCTTGGTAATTGATTTAATTATTACCAAAGATGTTCTGAACAATCATAACTTAGAAACTCTCTAGATTGTTCTCCACCTTATTATTCTTTGGCAGCTATTATTTTGGTGTTTAGTTGATAAAAGTTTCATATTTTCCCTACTATTCTATAGTTACAGAGCTCTTTATACCATTGATAAGGTGTCAATCCTATGCTTGAATAAGTGTTTTGGGAGAAAGAAGGGTAATAGTAGCATGCATTTTATGAGAATGGGTGGTCCTTGAAAGGGAATGAAGTTGACAAACTGTGGTAGTTTGAAGCAGAATGTGGAGCTATGGGAGTTTTTTGTAAAAGTTGGATTGGAATCCTTCTTCCAGACTATGTGGGGATACAATGACACTATGACCTATAAATTTATCAACTCATGGCGGGGAGGTCAAGTGTCTATTGGAACTATTAACTTTATGGTCACACCTCAGTTGATTGTGATGGCTACGGGGTTGGAAAATGAGGTGATAAATATAGTTAACAAGAGCATCAAATAATATCATAGATTTTTTGATAGTTTCTTTGAAAAAGGGGAGAAGCTCAAAAGATTCCATAATGGGTATGCTCATCTCAAGATCCCTCCACCGTATGTTATGGTAAGCCTCTACGTAATTCATTATTTTATGCTCAAGGGTCACTATATGACTGTGCATGCTTATCATTTCCCCTATTCTTAATCATATTAGGCATAATGAGAAAATCAATGTTCTTTCTATATTTTCTCCTCCCTACAACAAAGCATTAAGAAATGTGGGTTCCCACAATTGCATCAAGGCCTTATTATGGCTTTGTATAAATATTTTCTCTTGAATAATCCACATGGAAACCCTTCAGCATTAGGCCATGATAGATCCCTCCTAGGAATGCTCCTCTGCTCCTCTAAACAATGCTAACCCTCCTTATAGTCAAAAAACTCAAAATTCCACTACTAGGATTGGGCCTATTGATTGCAATCCTTCACCTTATGTTAATGACCATGCTTTTAGAAGCAAAAAAAATTCCTCTAAAAATAAGAACCCTAAGACTAAACCTACTCTACCTGCTATGAAAGTGGAATTATTGAAGACTACCCCAGAAAAGAAGAAACATTCTCCCTTAATGTTGGAACCTCCTAAAAGCAAAAAGCTAGTGCAAAAAAACTTTTAAAATTAAAACATCATTACTATCACTGAGGATAATGATGGAGAACAAAAGGTTGTGAATGATGAGGGTTTATGTGCTTCTAATAATGGTGGATGGAAATCTACTCGCCTAGCAAAATCTGCTTTTGTGGAGAAGGGGATAAGGATAAAGGGAAAACAATTGCTATTGATAGGGAGGAAGTGGCACTCTCTTTAAATGAGGAGTTTGAAGTGATGAATGATGATGAAACTGAAGGGACTGAAAGTGATGATTATAGTGAGCAAGAGGGGGATGAGGAAGACTTGGAGGAGGAGGACAATATGATGGAAGAGGAGGATTATGTGGAAGGTGATGAATTGAGTAAGGCTAGTGTTGTGGAGGTCATGAAGAGAATGAAAAGGACTTCTCTATTACCTTGATGGATGATATAAATATTGTTACTAATGGTGACTTGATGTTTATCAAATAAATATTTTGTAGGTTAAAATGGAAGAGGTGGAAAGTGCAATTTTTACTCTAATGAGGGTCATAGATGGCCTTATGAAACGTGTTGTTGTTGGCACTATTTTGGGGAAAACAAAGATTAGGAAACATATCAAGAGGCAAGGGAAGATAATGGAAGATAAATATGTTGCTAATGCTAGGGAGACCAACTAGAAGGAGTTTATCTTTGATCTTGGGGATAACTGGGAGATTATTATTACTGTGAAAAAATGATGTTGTCTAGTTTTGTGGCTTTTTGGATTTTAGTTTGGCTGGGTACTATTTTAAATAATTTTATTAAGACTTATAATGATGATGTTTAGACTATATGGACGTGTAATGCCCCATCTTGTAACCTAAGGAATGTTGCATTGTCTACGAAAGTGTAATAATTTTTTTTTTAAAAGTATTAATATTAACTTTATTAGTTGCATACATTCTCTAAGTTACGTGACGACACACTACTTGAGAATTCCCATAGACGACTTTAGTATTTAGCATTGCATGTATTTAATTAACATAAACTTAAAAATAAACATTGTATAACATTTGTATTCCATTCATGAAAATATAAAGTACAAATAATATTCTTACATTGCATTTGAAATAACATTACAATACTCATTCTTCAAATGAGGTAGATCAAATAATAGTTTACAATTACATTTTATGAATGTTCACCTCATAACAATTGAGGGATGTTTCAAATACAATATTTCCAATGATACAATAAAGGAAGTACATATATATCCAAATACGAGCTCTCCATCCATGAAGCTCTCATTGCCACGATAAAAAATTGGGGACCCAACGGAGTAAGGTGCACATTCCACCCAACCATGTGGTACCCGTAGGTCCACCCCCCGTGCTAGGAGATAGTAATAAGGTTCCCTAGACATAATCTACTAACCCTAGACACAAGTACATACTTAACTAATGGTTACATTACTTCCAGATTTAGGATAATCAAATATACTAAGCTCACAAGGTTACTGTTATTTTAGGTGGAGTGTCATCACAATGTTGCAAAGGTTACCCTGGTGTTTCTTCCTAGGTTCCGGTCCCCAACTTGGGTTACCCTGGTAACCTCTTACGAAACCCGGCCCCACATGCAAACTGTTGCAAAAATCGAATATCTTTTAGAGTAACAAGATAACGATTTGCCATTCCAGGCCTTCTCAACTTATACTCAAGACTGAACTAGCTCTTGAGTCTATAAGCGAGGCATATTAATCTAATGAAAGATTTTAATCTAACTAATGTGTTGTTTAGTTTTCACTGACTTACTAACTCTTTGTAAGTTACCCTGGCACCACTTTGTGTGTCAGCCCTCACACAGAGCCACTCCCCTAAAAATAACATAAGGAATCTAAGTTCCCTAACTAAGGTAAACAAGGTGCACAAGAATTCAATATATAATTCTACACTTTTCATAACGAACATCAAGTCTATGTTCATAAAACCAGGTGTCTAAACACCATGAAAAAAAAACCATGTACACAACCTTAGTCAACACAAGAATTCTACTTAGACAATAACAACTCCCACATTATACAACTTATCTGGAAGACTTGTACATCTAATACATTCCCAATTTTCCCAATTAAAAGAAACACAATTTAAAGCAAATCAAAACATTAGGAATCTACATTAGGATTTACTAAATCCAGTCAAGCAATAATTTGAAGTACAAAATTAATCTTCTAGGATTTAATTCAACTTCCATTCAATACAAAAAATCAAATCTATAATTTGCTTATTTTCATAACCGCATATTATAATGAAATCTATATAAACTCAAGAATAACAGTTTAATCTAAGCACAAATAACTTTGTTATAATAAATTTATTATTAAATATTTATATCTAAATATTCAATAAACTATTTTTAAATATTCCATTATTAACATAAATATTTTTCCAAATTTTCTTAACATAAATAATTATATAAATTATAATTATTAATGCTAAATATATTAAATTACAACATATAAATAAAATTTGCATAGCTTTTAAAAATAGAAGTTAGGGCTTTATGCCCTAACCTTGTGCAGGCCGCACTGTGGGTAGGGCTACCTTCGCAGCCCGCCCCACAAGGCTCGGCCGTGGGTGGCTAAGCCGAGCGTTGCCTATGAGGGCAGCGCTAGGCTCGGCCCTCACTGCCATCCCCCTGCGAGGTCGGCCATGGGTAGCCCCGCCCAGAGCGCTTCGGCTCTCACTGATTTTAATATGTATTTTCTAAAAAAAATTATATAAAATAAAAAAACGAACAATGATTTCTTTAATTCCATTTTTTTTTTTAATAAAATTCCCAAATTCGCCTATACGGCGATAACCATGAATTTCAAAATGAAATTCTCACAATTCAATTTATATATGAAAGTATATATGTATAAAATATATATATATATACAAATTCAACAGGGTTTTCCTATGGGGAAATTTAGAAAATTCTACAGGGTTTGTAATGGGGAAATTGAGAAATTTCTACAGTACGCACAAAATTTTTCCCCAACAAGTTCTAATTTATTCCCTGAGGTTTCAATGTCATTTCCCAAGCAAATGATTTCCTTCACAAATTTTAATTCAAACTATTTCCTACAGGAAGCTTTTAACAAAGAAATATCAAATTCTGTAGGAAGCTTTTTATCAAAGAAATAACAAGTTCTCTACAGACCAAATTGCCGAGAAGAACAAAGATTTAATACACAAACAATTTCCTCAAACAAACACGTTTTTAACAATTTTTAACAAAACCTCACAATACTAATCCTTTTCACAGAAAAACTTTTCAAAAGAAATAAATTAAATAATTAACCAGTGAAAAACCTGTTTCCTATAGCTTGAAAATTGTCTGTTGAAAAGAGGCTTTTCCTGTTGGGTGCAACTTCCAGAGCTTTTCAACCACCATTTTCCAAAAGAACACAGATAGTGAACAAATTTTCTATTCGTGAACCTCTTCCAGAAAATTATGCCAAAATCCCAAACAAAATCACAAGGGAAGTCACAAAATTTCACAAATCAATATTTTTTTTATTTTTTCTAACAAAACCCTGTTCTTTTCATTTCCCGTGAAGAAGTAGTCTTCTATTTTCCCCAAATCCCAAATAACACCGAGAAAATCCTCAACAAGAAGTAATTAATTCAACTGCCACACATGTTGAGAAGAAAAAATATCTTCTAACCACCTCCCAGATAAATCTTTTCTTTCTTCCTTATCGAGAATTTATGCATTTTAAAGAATTTAAAATTTTCAAATTTCAAAATACAAATTTCCCTTTTTCCTCATTTAATTTATTTATCTAACAATTAAAATACCATTACCCACATAACAATTAATTTTAAATTTAAATATATTACACAATTAAAGCAATTTTAATTCAATTAATTTATTTATTTATTTAAATAATTTAATCTCAATGATTAAATTACTTAACCAAACAAACTAATTAATTAATTAATAAAATGTAAAACTTATTTTTTAACATTTAAAATTAATTTAAATAAACAGTAAATTAAAGAATAACAAACTATCATTAAATTGACAAAATTTTCCTTTCAAAACAATTAATCCAATCAGGGACAAACAAGACCACCAAAGACTCCAAACTAAAACTGACGATATACTGTGACTGGGTTTAAGACTAGACTAGGATAAACCATGTTACTACCTCCCAATCAACATTTCCATTGAGTCTTGACACGCTCAGACCTGAGTAACAGGTGGAGTCGGTGTCATGTACCTGCAATCCTGCAACCAAACAAATAACACATATATATATAATCCATTATACAAGCACACCGTGCGGAGAAAATCATGGAAATCACAGGGCACTCACAAGCGAGTGATGCAACTCCATTCTCCACACCAATACACATCACATCAAACTGACAAATAAATAACAGTTAATCTACCATAAACATATATATAGCAATAACATCTGAAGGAAACATCTACGCTAATACAAAGCATGTCAGAAATTAATTATCACCATACAATGTTTATCATATCACAAAATGAATCCACTGTCGCTCTAAAGTCAGCGATCAAAATATCCAAACCAAAGTACCAAAGTCTAATAGTGTGAAAACATGCAAACAAAATCACAAGCAAAATGGAGGGGTACTACAGATTTCACATGAAAAAAAGGAAGGAAAACACCACGGATGAGGAGCTCACAATAAGTAATATCATAAATACAATAGGGCTCATTGTCGCGGGGTCACACCCCAGAGAGAAAGGCTCGCTTCCAAAATAGAAAAAGATAGAGAGAAATGTTTACACAAGAAAAACATCATTATACAACAAATCCACCATTCATACTCTACACCTTGGTAGTCTGATTGATGAATTAAGCCTTCTGCTCACTTGCTCCAATACTAACACTTGAAAGCTCACACACTTCTCAATTTTGCACTCTACAATTCTACATTTGATCAGAAATCTCACACATCTATCTAACATATCCAAACTACACATCTTATATTGTCTTCAACTTTGAAATTCTCCAGGTTAGCTATGCACCTCATGTTGCAAATTCAAAAGACATGCCAAAACACTTCATAGAAGAATATTTATGATGCAGACCACAAAATATAATTGGACCCAAAACAACACACAAAGTAACAAAAGCACACAAACAATATTTATTCTTCAATGTAGTGTAAACACAAGTTGGTCATTACCCATGCTAACACCATTAAAATTTTAGGTACATGCTTCCTCAAACCCAAGGACAACTTGTGAACCACATACCAAACTCAAACATGATCTAGAATATTCCACAAACACCCTAAAATGTAACAAACTCCTTCACAAAAAATTCCACTTGAAGAAAAATGTACATGTGTGTACACTCAAACAACTTTGTTATACATTGTTACTTAGAAAACCATCTTCCAAAGCACCAAACCTCAAACCATCTTGAATGAGTTAAACTACCAACATCATCAAAACACCTTCAAAATCACAATACCTAAAGCACAACTATGGAGAAATGTGAAGCAAAAACATTTCTCCTAGACACCTCTGCAATACATAGTCACACATTGGTGAACACAATTTCTTCTATACAACGATCCAACACACCAACTCTTGAATATAACACCTTTGAATACCTATCACCAACATATATGAATCACATAGGTAGATATTCAACCTAGAGGAAATGTGAAGCAAAACTAGAACATGACTCTGTCACCCAAAACACCACTGCAACACACTATTTCCTCTTTTTATCAAATTTTCTCAATACCACTTAGAAACCAAGAACCAAAGGCACATCCTCATCATCTTCAACACTTCCAAAACCATTTCAAAAAATCTTATCAAAGCAACACTGGAGGTTGACATCGGTAGCTTTACTAATGATAACATAATGAAACTAATCAAAGCATCAACTGCTCATACTTGCAACCAACTCATTCAACTATAGACATCAATGGCAACACAAAATTGTTGACATTAATGACAACACTAAATTCTCATACTTGTAACATTTACAAGGATGAAGAAGAGGCCATAATATGACCCATTGAGAAATACTCTAAAGCTCTTCAAATAATAGAACAAATGGGATACAATGGTCATAGTGGTTTTAATCTATAGAAACAAGGTATTGTGGAACCCATTTCCATAAAACAAAAACCACATTCTCAAGGGCTTGGGTTTGGAAAATAAAATATTGTATCCTTTGATATTGAGATTGTCCTTACAAAGGAAGTAAACATTCTTCTCAAAGTTGAGATTTTCAACAATGATACTTTCGATGACTCCTTAGAGATTATTGATGAGCTATTTGAGGAATATAACATCGACACCTTATCATTGATATAATTTATACTTGCATCATCCAACAAAAATATTTCATTATTCTACCCTTAATTCAATGACTAGGATCAATGAGGACCTTCAAGTCTATATATATTGCAAAACGATGAATCTATAGCTAAGTTTATGGGACTATGAGATGGAATTCCACTTGGGGATCATAGAGTTGGTTTCACTATAGATCTTGACAACATGTCATACTTTGGAGAAAATGCCAAAACTTTTAGTTGCAAAAGTATAATGATCTTAAAAAGGTCCCCTAGTGAAAACCATAATATGACACTTTCAAACCACCAAATAGTAAAAATAAATGACACATTTGATAGTGAAAACCTTTATAAGGCATCTAAGGATGGAAGGCTTGATATTTTCCTTCTATACAAAAATCGGGGGAGATCACTAGTACTTATAGATCAATTTAAAGAGGTCAACATTGGCACAACAAATAATGTTAGGATCACTCAGTTTGTAGCATCATTATCGGATCAAGAGAGCACTAAGTTCATGATATTCTTTTAGGACAAACAAGTGACCTTGCAGTTCCTATATGGATATGTTAGATTAGATCCTGAGCTAGTTCTTATCACATAACAAAAGTGGGAAAATCCTATCAAGCAAAAGTTACACAAAAGAGGTTAGTCAAAGAAGAACTCCAGAAACTCTAGATGTGGGTTTTTCAAACTCTTGAATGAGCTAACTGAGGGCATTCTTAATCAAAGACCTTAATGCCCAAAAGATGATTTCCTTTTTTCCCAAAATAGGCATGATTGTGGATTTGACAATATGACATGGGATGCTATCTCTTTAGGTGGAATTCAAACTTATCAATCTCAAATTTCATGGTCAGAATTTACATCAGAAACAACTAAAGTATTTACATCAGAAGATTCATATTTGACTCTTTATTTAGGCTCATCCATGTATACTGGTTCTGGCTGCTCTTGTTCTACTTAGCTCTTGCCAATCTTTCAATTGTTCTTCTTTGTTGGGTTCCTTAATTTTGGGCATAGGAACATGTAGTGTTCGTATGAGAAGGTCTTATGAAGTCAGGTTTTCGTCTCTGGATAAAACCTTCTTTGGCTTAGGAGGTTCTACAGATTTGCCTTTCTTTTCTCTGTCTTCCTCTTCAGAACTATCCTTACCAGTTTGGGATACTCTTATCTTCTTTGTAAGTATCCTGATCTTTTCAAGTTTTTTAACAACAGAATCCAAAAGAGTCTTATTTTCTACATCATTAACTTTTCTGGCAAACTCAAAATCCTGTTGATTGTCATAAAGATGTGTAAGGTAGCTATCTTGATGTTGTTGTGTGGAGATGACTATCTTCACACTTTTATGAGCTTCTTTAACATCATAGCTCACACTAGAAATATCATTAGACAGAGTAGAGCAATAATGTTCACAATTTTTTGCAGAAGTAAAAGTCTTTTCTGAACTTCTGTAGCAATGTCAATTTTATTTACAGCTTCTAATCCTAAATCAGCAGAAAATCTAATGTCGACTGCCATGTCATCTATATTATCCTGTGCAGAAATCATCCATTGTGCCATCCTGAGCTTTAGAGTTCTTTTGTTTTCTACCCAGATCTGTATGAAGTCTTGCTTCATATCTTCCCCATAATCTTTTGTCAGAATTGATGACAGTGAAAGTTTCGGGGGTTGGCCATCTACCAGGTTCATAACCTATGATTTCCTGTTCCATATTATTCAGTTCCATTTTATATATATTTTTTCTCTCAGATCCCGTTCTTGGAAGTTTTGCTTTAGGGATCTTTTCTTTCATCATACAATTTCTTTCACCCATCTTTGTGAGCTTTATACCTTTTCCTTTCTGATCTTTCTTTTCCTCTTCTTTAGGTGTCAAAGCAAGTCGTTGACTTACTTGTCTTGCAAGATGATCCATAAGCTCTGAATTGCTACTGAGATTAGAGAGAGTGGCTAGAGAATATTTGGATGGATAAGGATTAAATGAAGGTTGTCGATACATGGGGAACTGACTGGGTCCTAAAGATTCTTCAAGATTATAGTCAAGGAATGGCTTATTAGATGTACTAGGTAAATTTCGTGACATGGAGAAAGGTCTGTGGATAAGCTAGGTCTTCCACTGGTCGTGGCTTCAGGTTGTTCAAACAAGGTTTCATCTGATAATGACCTGAGATCCTGGGCCCTTGAAGCCCTCTGACTTTGCATTCGAGGAATTAGATTCCGGACATAGAATTGTCTGGGGAGGGGTGGGGAGTCAAGTAAGTCAATAAGAAAATCTCTCTTTAGAACCATGTAAATCTCAAGGTAAGGTATGCAAAGTTGTTCATTATTGTACCAACATTATAGATTTGCAATAGTTGACATAAGTTAAATTGGATATTCTCATGCATGATTTATATTTAATTACTATAATTTGGAATCCACATGAGGCATCAGCTTGTTGAGGGAATGGGATAGTTCAGAAAGGAAGAATGATATCATTAAGTGGTCTATAATTGAATTTGATATGCCCTAATGTGTTTAAAGAAGAGGCGTCTGCAAAACAAAAATGAGCTTGTTGAAAAATTCAATATGCTTACAAGTATAATGATAAATTGGATATTCTGCAAACATAAGCCATTCATAAAGAGGTAGTTTAAACAAAAAATGAGGGTTGTTGAAAAAAATGAGCTATGGTGTCCACAAATACCATTATCTTAGATAATGGGACACCGATCAAGAATCGGGATGTTAAGTGACTTATGTGAAAAATTCAAAATCAACATCACTTCTCCACCCCATACCACTATCCCCAAGGAAATGGCCCGGTATTATAGATTTGCAATAGTTGACATAAGTTAAATTGGATATTCTCCTTTATGATTTATATTTAAAGTACTATAATTTTGGAATCCACATATGGCGTTAAGCTTGATGAGATAGGATGGATTGAAAAGGAAGAATGATATCATTAAGTGGTTGTAATTGATACAAAGCCTCTTTTTTACCTCGACTTGTTAGGCCTCTTATTCACGGGAATCTTGGACAAGAAGCAAATGGGTTTTACTAGGCGATGAGATTAAATCCCACTTAATGTTAATGATCAACACCTTATCATTGATATAATTTATACTTGCATCATCCAACAAAAATATTTCATTATTCTACCCTTAATTCATTGACTAGGATCAATGAGGACCTTCAAGTCTATATATATTGCAAAATGATGAATCTATAGCTCAGTTTATGGGACTATGAGGTGGAATTCCACTTGGGGATCATAGAGTTGGTTTCACTATAGATCTTGACAACATGTCATACTTTGGAGAGAATGCCAAAACTTTTAGTTGCAAAAGTATAATGATCTTAAAAAGGTCCCCTAGTGAAAACCATAATACGACACTTTCAAACCACCAAATAGTAAAAATAAAGGACACATTTGATTGTGAAAACCTTTATAAGGAATCTAAGGATGGAAGGCTTGATATTTTCCCTCTATACACAAATCGGGGGAGATCATTAGTACTTATAGATCAATTTAAAGAAGTCAACATTGGCACAACAGATAATGTTAGGATCACTTAGTTTGTAGCATCATTATCAGATCAAGAGAGCACTAAGTTCAGGAAAAATAAGTGAACTTTGCATGTTCCTATATGGATATGTTAGGATTAGATCTTGAGTTAGTTCTTAATCACATAACAGAAGCCCTATGGGAAAATCCTATCAAGCAAAAGTTACACAAAATGCATCCATAGATTATATTCTTAGTCAAAGAAGAACTCCATAAACTACTAGATGTGGGTTTTGTCAAACCTATTGATTATCTTGAATGTATATCTAATATTTTATCTCTTACCAAGCTAATTGAGGGCATTCGTATATGCATGAAATTCAAAGACCTTAATAAAGCACGCCCAAAAGATGATTTCCCTTTTCCCAAAATAGACATGATTGTGGATTTGACAATATGACATGGGATGCTATCTCTTTAGGTGGATTTTTTATGCCGAGAGGCGTATTACAATGGCATCCATCAAAAAACAAAATTCAATGTAAATAAAAACTCTTTAGTTTGAATTTGATGTTCAAATGACATTCAACTAGCATAATTACATTCATTGTATGTAGACATTTTTTCAAGCAGATTTAAAGTAGATTTAAGTTCTAAAATACTTATTTTTTATATCATAATCAATTTTATAATGATTTCATTTTTATTAATATTACTACTAAAATTTAATATTAATAATTATTATTAACTTAATTATAGTAATTATTATAATAAATTAGTATTTATATAACATTATTATCCATATAAAATGCATCTAGAGTTATGTTTCTTGAAGCACTTATTTTCATCATTTTTTCTCACTACAATAGTATTTCATCATTCGTATAGTTATAAAGATTTATTTTATTTATTAATATATATTTATACATTATTTTTATTTTTATTAAGCCGAAAGGCTTCTAACACTCACATCAATGAGTATGTGTACATTTTTATTATTCTCCCCATTAAGAATTGACATCTACTAACCCATACATAAAGTGAAGTATTTATATTTAAGATTTTTATATATACTTAAGCTTTAAAAGTATGCATTATCATCATATTTTATAGTTCTAATATATATGAAATTTTAAGAAAATATAATATAGTATTCTAATTTTAATATATATAATTTTACATGATTTTTAATTTATAATATTTGTTATGGAAATACATATTAATTTACAATATTTTGATGCTTTTATATTTTTTAGAATATTTTTAACGAGATAATCTTAAATATCTAATAAAATAAATTAAAAATAAATACAATATCATATATATATTGAAATCAATACATTTCTAAAGTTGTTTTAAAACTGTTTGAAATTTTTAAGAAAATATAATATAGTATTCTAATTTTAATATATATATAATTTTACATGATTTTTAATTTATAATATTTGTTATGGGAATACATATTAATTTACAATATTTTCACGCTTTTATAATTTTTAGAAGATTTTTAACAAGATAATCTTAAATATCTAATTAAAAAATGAAAAATAAATACAATATTATATATATTGAAATCAATATATATCTTTGTTTGGCAATGGAGATAAATAAACTTTTTCTTTGTTTTTAAAGTTGTTTTAAAAATTTGAAATTTTTAAGAAAAGATAATATAGTATTCTAATTTCTAATAGTATTATATATAATTTATAATATTTGTTATGGAAATACATATTAATTTTCAATATTTTCACGTTTTTATAATTTTAAGAAGATAAATTTTTAACAAGATTATCTTGAATATCTAATAAAAAAAATTAAATAAATACAATATTATATATATATTGAAATCAATATATATCAATGGAGATGCAAGAAACTTTTGCTTTGTTTTTAAAGTTATTTGAAAACTTTTATTTTTAGTATTATTTTTTGTTTTAAAGCTATTATTTTTATTTTATATGGAGTCACTACAGTGTGCATCGCTATATAATGCACAAACCAGAAATAATATTTTCTTTGCTTTTATTTATAGAATTTCATATTGTAAAGGTATGCCTCTTCAAATTTTTCGCTACTTGAAGTTGCATTTCTAGCTAGAAATATTAATATGTAATTTTTTGAATTTTCTATGTAGCTACCATTGCAAAACCATTCATGCTTACATTCTTGTTAATGAATAGAATAATCTCTCTTTTATTGTTTTAAGAACAAAATTTATGTGCTTCAGTTTATTGTTGATTCTGTGAAGCTGATATTGTTTTATGTTGATGTTACAAAAGGTGGAATAAAGGAAAGCATCAACAATTAGGAGAGAGGAAAAATTTTAGATTGCAGAGGTATGCCTGTTCATTTGTCCCTACTTGAAGTTCCATTTCTAGCTAGAAATATTGTGTGATTTTCTGAGTTTATTCACATAGTAATTAATCCACATATAGTTGCCTTTTATATTAGCATAAATTAAGATCAAAGGAATTGCATGCATGAACCAAAAGAAGAGAACTTTATTACCTTAGAAATATTTTCATTAAGGTAGAGGGCTAATTAGATTATATATGTAGGAAGAAGAAATAAACGCCTAGAAAAATGTTTTAGAAGAAACAATAAGTAGGTGGAATCTATGGCGACTGTAGCTCTTTGTTGTATTTGTTGTTGCTCTACTCTTTTGTGACTCTTTTCTCTTTCCTCATTGCTATTTTTTGGAATGGTGGATGCCAAAATAGATTTAAAATTGCTTTTATAGGATTAGGATTTGTTATGATGTTCATTTAAAAAAAAAAGTGAATGTGTTCATGCAATATACAACAGTGTGTGATGTAGTCTAAATAGGGGGTCCAATGAAAGACAGTATAATCGAACAGCCTAAACAATAAAATTTAAAACTATACTATTATAATAATAAAAAATTATCATAATATTATTGAACTGTCTCTTTTGTACAACTAAAGTGCTTGTGTTCTTGAAAGTGATTTTAATTTCGTGTAATGAATTTTGTATCAGAAAAGAATACCGATCCATTGTTATGTTTTAGAATGAGGTTCCTCAATCCTTCGCCAAGCCAAGTCGCACTATGTTAGCACTACTTCTTTCTGTGGTCTTGTTGGGGACTGTAATTTTCCATGGGAGTTCCTCTTCCCACAGTGGCGGTGGATGGAAATGGAGGTCGGAGCTCACCGATTCGATATGCAACAAGACATTACACTTGACGTTATGTGTTTCCACACTATTATCTGATAACAACTAAGATGCCCCATTCATTTCTACAATTTCAAATTAACCATGCATGTCAAAAAAGACAACCATAATATGAAATTTAATATATTGAAATAAATAAAAGATGGTATAAAGATCATTGTTACCGTAGAACCAATCCCATCTTTAGGTAGTGAAAAATTTTCCCACGCCCCAATATTTTCTTTCTTCAAAATTATATGGGGAGGTTGATCGATTCATTTCTTTAACAAGTTCATTTTTGCTTTACCTAGAAAACACTTATGCTCTGAACATCAAGTTTGTTTAGGCCATGCTTGACTTTAAGCAAGCATAAATTGAATGGACAGATTGATTACCTTTCAGGCATAAGAAAAAAAAAAGGTTCCATTGTCCAAATTGTTTTTGAATGATTGTAAATCTTTAAAATAACTCCAACTCACTCGATATATAATTATATATAAACTATCAACAACATTTGAAAAGGTTTCATTGTCCAAATTTTTTTGAATGATTGTAAATCTTAAAAATAACTCCAACTCACTCAATATATAATTATATATAAACTGTTAGCTACATTTGTGTTGGAAAGATGCAACTCATCTAGGGTTTTTTAGATTTCTGCCATAAATCTAATATATTTTATTTTGAATCTTGTTTTCTTCTTGGAATATAATGAAGCCAAAAGAGAAAACTCGAATCCATAAAGATCAAGTCCTAATTCCAAGGAATGGATCCTCAACTGAATCATTCCTTGAGAGGATGTATTTGTAGTTGCAAAACCTCTGATGAAGGGTTGCATGATCAAAGGGGGAGACAATGCAATTGGTGCAAACTGAAGATTTGGAAACCCTTAAGCATTCTACTCATTTGATCTCCAAAAGGCGTGAGGATTTTTCCTTATGTAGCTAATATTTAGATATGTATGTTGATAACCTTTAAGGAATTCCACATGTTGGATATCTGTAAATTTCCAACCTTTTTATTCTCCCTGCCATCTCTAAATATGGTGTAATTGGAGACCTGAGGCATGAGTTTTTGGAGAAATGGATTAAGGTGGCAAAAAACAAGGATGGTAGTTTGGTACTGGAATTTTCATATTATTTAAAGGTGGGAGTAATTACTTATTTTTGTATGTATTCCTTTCTATCCCAATATACTGGGGTGTTTTTTGTGTGCAGATATTATGTAAAAATCATCCTGGCTTATTTCAGTTTTTATGCCCATATGTATTAATATTTTCTTATATTTGGTGTGGACCCTATAGTACCCACAATTAACCTATCAAAAAAATATTTTAAGTTTAATAGCTAGAGTTTAAAACACTTATTTCAGAATTTTGGATTTGCTTGAACATTCAAAGTAATGGTCATATCAATTTATACAGTAAAGATTTAGATTTCCACTTTCTGACTTAGCATTTCTATTTCCACCATAGTGTTCACAACATTCTTCTAAATAGTAGTTAAGTTCATAATATGTCAGATGTTTCACTTGTGGTCTTTGTTTTAGATTTTGAAAGATAGGAGTGTAACACATTACTTTAATTTAATAAAGATAATGCTACTAATTATGTAGCATCTTGTAAAATATCGAAGGTAAAAAAACTTACCTCATTTTACATCCATGTGTATCACATTGCAAAGATCTGATCTTAATGGAAATATGAAAACTAGAATCTCTAAAGGATCTCAATCACCTTATCAATTCTGCTTTATTTACAATTTTGCATGTGGACATGCCAAATAATTATATCTAATGTCATAAATATAACAATAACGTCCATTTCTAATATCATAAATATAAGGGACAACACCCTTGTTTTTGCTGCTTTTTATATCAAAAACAATAACATCCATTTCTAATAAGTCCCAACTTTCACTTTCAAATAATTTTATATGCATTTTTTATGTTTTGGGTGTTGATCATGTTGCAAGTCATTTATGTTATTTATTCTTCTATATCCTAGTCCTCAATCAACAAACATATTTTTGTTCATCTAAAATTGAAATAAAGATTTCAGCCTATAAATTTATGATCTCAACTTTTAGTAATAAAAATAATAATTAGATATAAAGGTTTAGGCAAGAAGCATGTTTTTTGTGGAGAATGTGAATATTAAACTATATGAAATAGATTAATGTAAGGCCATCAATTGATTTTTCTTTTTGTTTAGGGGATATCAAGGTCATGACTTCCATAGAGAATGTCTCATACAATGAATCTTAAATATGGAAAAAACAAAAAAATATTTATCGACAAACACAAGAAAAAATATGTAGAATTATATATTTAGACATCATAATTTTTAATTATTCAAAACTAAATGTAAATGATTTTAAGAATTGAAATATCATTATTAAAAACATATAACAATAAGTTGGAAGATGTATTCATTCAATATTATAAACTTTCACCAAGTAAGAAATTTATTTTATTGTAAATCTGCTAGTGTAGTTTAACTATGTTTTTAATCAATAGGTGCAGTAGCAAAGCATTTCCAAATTATTACAAGTTTCAAAATAGAGTCAAAATACCAATTAGTTTCGAATTCTTAGAGCCTATATGTCAAACTGGGCCATGTGGACTTGTGAAATTCACAGTATTTGGTAACCTTGCATAAAATGTAAGGCATGCCTGGCAAAGGACATCCATGGAAGCATGAGAGGCGGAAGCAGAAGCAAAAGAGGAATCAGGGAGGATCTTAACTCTAAATTTTTGTACACCATTTCCCTCATCGTGTGACCCAGTCTTGGGAATAGCCTTGGTTATCTTTGTCAAATTTCATAGTCATCAAAGGTTGTAGATGACCCTGTTCCTCGAGCACCATATGGCTCCATGGATGACCCTGTTCCTCGAGCACCATACGGCTCCATGTGTGATCCTATTCCTCGAGCACCAGATGGCTCCATGGATGATCTTGTTCCTCGCACACCATATGGCTCCATGCACCCCCCATCGTAGGCATAAACCTGCCTGTCAAAACCATCGTCATCCACCTCAAAACTATTGTTTGAGGTCGGAGTAGTTTCATAGAATCCAAATACAATTACTATTAAAACTAATAAGGAATCAGGAAGGCTCTAGATTGGGGCGGGGAGAAACTTTGATGAACATATGAGAAACTAAAAGGGATGTAATTCACGTATCTGGTATCTTTAACCAAAAAGCAATTATATTTTGAAAGAATTTTTTTTAGGAAGCTTGCAGATAGATATGTGAAGGAGATTTTAAATAAAATAGTTAGCTTTTTCTTCTTTATGTACTCTTTTCTACTGCTACTGTGTTTGGTGGACAACTTGGCACTCAAGTTGTGTAGAGTACAATTCTTGACCTATTGAGTGGTGTATCTTGTGAAATCCCTCAAAATATTTGAATGCTACTTTTTAGATTAATCTAGATTAGTCTTATATTTTACAAGCTAAAAATTCAAATTAAAGTAGTTTGAATTTTGGTTAATTTGGCTTCTAAATTTATTTTTTGCTGCATAAAATTTTGGCATCTATCAAAGGCACCATTTTTTAGAATAGAAAAAATATATGTAGAAATATACATCTTTGAGGAGAAAGAACTAGTAGTAACCTAATCCAAACAGGTTCCCATAACAGATAAGCCACTTTCTGAATTGTTACAGGGCTACATCAAGAGGGATTTCAATGGCTATATTCATAATACTAAGAGCTAGATTGTCCATAAAAAACATACCAAAGTGAGCTCAAGAAAGGCACCCACACTTAACCTGCAATATATCCCATACTTGTTTTCCTATGCTTGGAGGGTACAACCAAATCCACCATAATTTATTTGAATGGTCAGAAATAAGACAATATAAAATACTATAAGAAAGTAAATAGTAAATACATATCCGAGAAAAGCTGAAAATTTCATGGCTAGAGCTCCCTATATTTTATAGATTTGATGTCAAGTCAACACCATGAGAACCATTATTATTTAGTATTCACATATATATATTTGAAGTTTCTAGAATGTCTAATAAATATTGCCATGTACTCAACTTCAAAGAATATTTTCTTTTTGTTTGGGGGGAGGGGATTTATACTAGAGTTTGTTGTTGTGCTCTTTAGGTTTTTCTCCATCAAGAGTGTTAATTTAAATGCATTGTGTAGTCAAGTACTTTTGCTTTACATCATAGTTGGCAAGTTGCAATAGATTCACCTATTCAATCTCATATATTGGCAAGTATTAGTAAACAGTTTGTCTATTGTGGGAGTAAGGTAAGATACCTTTTATAAAGAAAATATGAACCTGTAAGACCCCGCTTTTCCTGTGATTAATACCCAACCTAACTTGCTACATGTTTCCATAAATAGGTGGTAAGTGGTATTGTGGGCAATAAATAATTTAATTGTGTGACAATATTTTTGTATTTCATTTTGACATGTGTTTCATTGTTTCTGCCATGAAGGTGTTAAATACTCATGAAGTGTGGGATATAAATGGAAATATTAAATGAAATTATTTACAATAAAATCTTAGGATATTCAACTAGAGGATTTACATGATATATGATTGTTGTTTATGGTTTCATTGGTAATGTGCAGGAAAGAAAGGATGTCAGTACGAGAAGGGAAAACCATCGAAAAGCAAATCAAAAGACATCTTCTTGTGGTTATGAATTTGACCCCTTTTGGGGCTTAGAAAGAAACAAATTTAATGTGTTGGTAGATTAAGGTGTGAGAGTTGATATTAAACATATAACTTACTTGTGGTTTGTGAGGGCATGTAATTTTGAGTCATGTGGGTTTAACTGGAGTTAGGGTTTAGGAACCCCTATCTAAAATTGAAATTCGGATGAATCCTTGAATAGGGCTTTAAAGAGGGTTGTTGGTCAATTTCTTTGGTTGGGGATGAAAAAATAAACCCCCTAGGATCTATACCATAGAGATAGGGATCAAGTAGGCATACAATAGGGTCCCAAGGACATGATTTGACTCCTAAAAAGTCCCCATAATGAAGAGTGACGAATTTTGAGGAGAGGAGGGATAGGTGAAAAGATTTGGGGTTTTCCAAGTGCATGTTGCCTCTTTAATGAGAAAAGACTCTCATTGAAGAAAAGGGGTACACTCCACACCTCCCCATCCAAAAAGTTGCAAGTTGAAACTCCTATATAGTTGGAGAGGGAGAATGAGTAGGGTGTTACCCACTTCTCCTCTTGGAGAATTTAGTGGAGATGGTAGAAAGAAGGAGAAGAGGAGAGGAGTCCACCTCTTTGGAAAGATAGTGATCAAGATGGCCATTGGATAGGAAAGATGGATAAAGGAGCTCAATCCCTTCACCTAAAGAAAAAAGATAAGTTTTCCCTACTTTCACCCTCCCTTGTTTTACTGTTATAGGATGTAAACATGATTATATGATTCATTGTTGAATATGGTGAGTGGAGATTGTCATGTAGTTTTCTGTTATGACATTTCATCATTTTTGTTAATGTTGAGAAGACTCCATTCATCATCTTGGGGTTATTATATTTTCTTGCTCGGGGGTATGGGTAGAGCTCACAAGGCTCCATGATGCCATTATGGTAGGGTGGAGAGCAAGCCTTATTTAGTGGGTGTTATGCATTGTGTTTCTTCAAAGTAGTGGTAATATAGAAAGTAAGCAATTATTGTAACATGAAAGAAATGGAGAAGGAGCTAGCTTGTACTATTTGGCATGTCATTTATTTTATCCCCAAGTAATGATGTAAAATGAAAGTTAATATTTTGCAATAGGAAGAAATTATGTAGTAGAGTAATCCTTTATACGTTAGTTTGTTGGCCATCTAGTTACTATGTATTGTTGTAATAATGGTAGTTTATGTAGGAAAATGGTAAATGTTGTAACAAAGGAAAACAAGTTTTTGATTTAAAAATGCTTGCATTATGATACTTCACTTTGTAATACAATTAAGGGAAATATTGGAGACATCTACCTTCTTTCGAGATATTGTTTTGTAAAGCATATTTTGAATGTTACTATTATATTGATTATAGAGACCTTTGATCTATGTTGTCAATGGAATAAGACAAGTTAAATAGTTTTATGTTCATGGTGGTAGCAAAAGTAATAAAAGTTAAACAAATTCCAATATAATACATTACAAAACCAAAATTATATGTAAGCGAATTATGAATGGAAGTTTCACTTATTTTATCTCACATTGAGGGATGAGAGGAGAAATAAATAAATAAATAAAAATATATAAATCCGTGTTCTTAGGGAATGAATGAAAATGCACTAACGTGATACAAAGGATGAGTTTGTCAAGAAAATAATAATATAGGTAACAAGATTGACTGATCTTCCTCTTCACCTTATAAGGATGGGAATCTGTTACATCCTTCGACCTCTTTCCTTCCATTTATCCTCTGTTGCAGGCTACTCTCCTGATGAGTTGGTGCAACAGCTAGGGTGTTTTATATAAATCTATCAAAGAGGCCCTCTAATCCCCTCGTTGCTATTCTTCTGAAGTAGCAAACACCTCCTCATCTTATGCGTTGCATAGCCTAGTTTAATATAAAAACATTTTAGGGATGAGCAAAACAGTAACACAATTTCAATATTGGAGGAATGAAGCCACAAAGAATCCTTCTCTAATTAATACAAGTCCCATTTCTTGAATCTCTTCAACTAAACGTCTTAACTACAAAAATACTCGAATGCACTCAGGATGAAATCAAAAATCGACATAAGCCATTCGAGAAAAGTAAAATGAAAGAGCTGGCTACAAGCCTAAACTAGTAAAAAAAAAATAAGAAATTATAATATCACACTATATGCTTGACTGTGACCCTGCAAAGATGATCCTTCAAGATCGTTGCCTCCCTCCATTCTGAGCAGACTATAAGAGAATAAATAAATAAAAATAAAAAAATAATAAATAAAGAGGAATGGTATGGTTGTTCAAGGAATAGGGTTAGGGCAACGGGTGAATCTCTTAAATATTAGGCCATGTTAAGGAATAATTGACATGAATGTACAAATTAATCTGAGTGCCAGTTAAGAATAGTTTGGGAGCCCTTCATTTCCTCCATACCACTTTTACCTGCTTTTGAACCCATTCTATTCAACTATGTTGTCCTTAAATCTCAGCCACAAGGTTCATGTTATGGTGAAATAAAATTTGGAACAAGCCTGATAGTTGGTGAATATCAAAAAAAAAAAAATTCCTTACATAGTATTTTTTTTCTAAGGAGCAAGAAAACGTGCAAAAGAGTGGCAGATCTATTGGTGGGTTATGGCTGCCACCACCTTATCTCCTTTTGGCATGTGTGTAAGACCTAGATAGGTTTAGGTTTAGAGTGCTAGGTAGGAGAGTAATGTGCTGATAGGAAACCGCCATGGTGGCATAAGAAAACTCTCTAATTTTTGGAAGAAGAGTTGGGTTGTGGACATGACAGTGAATAGTTATGAAATAATAGCAAGTCAAATTTCTGGTTAAAAGTTAAATCAACCCGTCTCCTTAGATTGTAAAATATAGTGAAAGATATGGACTTTTAATTGTACCACTTCCTAAAAAAAAAAAGATGTAGTTTCAGTCTAAAGAGGTTGGCTTGTATGCGCATCGTCCTATCCAATATTGTTGACGAGTAAATTCATGTAACACCAACCCCATTGAGAATGCTAAAAGTATAGGTAGGCACAATGAAATTCGATTCAAGGTATTACACATTTTTGTGACTGGCATTTGGTGTCAACAGCGTCTAGCATTAATGTTGTCTGGTGAGTTCGCATGCAGATTTACGGTGCCCAATTAATATTTGTTGTGCACCCTTGTACGCAATTATCTCTATTTATTGTGGCTATTCATTATAGCATCTTGTTCTCCTTGTTAGTTGTGCCAACTTATGCGATGTAGATTTACCACCTCTACGTCATAAGAACTGCAAATTCTTTAATGACGTAATGTGTATTTATGTGTAATATTCAGCTGTCTAGAGTTAAATATGGAGTAATCTATCAAGGAGAATCGCTAATCAAGCTCTACATCTACCCAATGAGGAAACAAACAACAAGCGTTTTGAGTTCATAGGGTTGCTCGTCATTTACCAACTTGTACCAGGAAGACCCATTCTAGTGAGGGCAGGTAAAATAAGTTAATTTGGATGGTGGTGTTGGTTGTAATAAGAGTTTTTAATTGTTATTCACCATCCCCACTTCCCTCAGCTATTGCATTTGAAATGAATTTCTTTATCCACTATTACGAAATAAGAATTAAGTGTTGCTACCAATGGCAATGTCATAGCAATGGTAATTAAAAATGTAGGTATTATTGCATTTAATTATATCTGCAAATCAAATACTGGCATAAATTTTAAATGGATGATTTCAAACCTAATCCATCCATATGCTATAATAACCACTCAATAAATTTATTTGGATAAGACCCAACCAACCATTAAAAATTACGATACTGTCAGCAAGCTGTGCCGGATATTATTCCTGTTCAATAATTAAAAAAATAATAATAATAAGATTACTATTTTTTAGAGTTAATTGTTATTAGTGACCAATAATGACATTATATAATTTGGAATATTTTAGCATGGAGAAATTAGGGCGAATAAATAAAATTTATTACTGCACTCATATACTTGAAATAAATGCATTGTATTCTTTTGTTGGTATAAGTTATGAAGTAAACAACAGTAATTTTGTGGTGAGGGTAAAGGAAATAAATAAATAAATTACTAATAGCAACATTAATAACAAAAATAATTTTTACTTAGTATTATGGGGAAATGCGATTTCACACATTTTAAAAACAAAACATATATTGGAATTAATATTTTTATTTAGAAATTATTTATAAGATGCTATTTTCAACGATATTTCCTTTAATAATAAAATTAGTATAATAATGGAGTTAAAGATAATATAAATAGAAGGCTATTGATTGCTTGGTAAATTTTAATAATTCTTGATTATCATAACAATTATTTAAATGGTAGAATTTAACTAATTTCTTTATTATGGTAATAATTTCTTATATGGTAAATTTAAATAGATTCTTGGTTAATGTGATAGTGCCGCCGTGCGTTATTAACTAATTCTTGGTTTACCATTATAATTACTTAAATGGTAAACTTAGATAATTTAATAATTAGTTAAGAGGTAATTTTAAATAATTATTATAATTACTCTTGTGAATGGTATTGAATAATGATTACAATAGATAAATATTATATTGATGATGTATGAACAGTGGGTAAATTTATGAATTATCAAATAACACTATTAATGATATACATATTCTTAATGTAATAATATTCCCATTATTTTTAGATCATTGGGTCTTTTAACTAAATCACACAAATGTTAGATTTATTATAACAAATCTCTAATTAAATCAATTTGATTAAGTTAGGATAATGCATCGCCCTAGTGGCATGCATGGACAAGGATGCAAAAAAAAGAAAAAGATTAAGTCTGTTGGCAGTAACGCTTGCAACCCTCTTATCTCATCACGATAATTGCTATGCTAATTATATTTAAAAAAAAATAGTTCAAAACTATGGGCATGACACTTGGGTATATCCCGAGCCCTAGGTTGCAACCTCACAGGGAACTTCACAGGAATAGTGTGGACATTAAATATTGTGTGTTTGTGTGATGAAGCGATGCAAAACAACATATTGAAAATGAATGGAGTTGGTAGGAGAAGGTGTTATGAGGCTTTGTGGGGTTTAATACAAGCAAAAATCAGGGTTGTGTATATCAACCTTACAAATGAGGGTGGTACCATATTACTCAGCTGACTCAATGATAATGCAACTCCTTGAGTTATGTTTGTATTAGGCACAAATTATTTTCTTATTGAAATATTAGTACAAATAAAGAACGAAAACTATATACTTTTGAAAACTTACCACTACTCAAAAAGGAAATAATTATATGGACCACAAAAGGGATTAGTGTGTTAAAGGTTGTATCTAAATAAGTTCAAATCTCTAGATCTTTATATTGATTAAATTGGATTAACAAGAGTGAAACAATAGAAAAATTTCTTGACTTGTATTATGTACAATTTGAGCTCCCCATACACTCTAGATTTAAAGTATTGTCTAAGCTTAAAATTAAACCATTAAGGTGTAGTGTGTTGGACCTATGTCTAAGATCCTTTTTCATGATTTGATAATAGATTCAAGATACTCCAAAAAATACCAACTTGTAGGCCTTAGACCAAGGAATTCCTAGGTCTCTTTTGTTACTCAAAAAACCTTAAATTACACATAGTGTATAAAGACTTAATTCATGTTTTTGTGAAGCAATGAATGAGTCACCTTGTGATTGGTAGGTAAGAATTTCATGTAAGATGGAATCAACTAATGATCAAATCCTTTCATTATTTAGTAAGTCCAATTTAGAAAAGTGGTCAAAACCATATTTCACCTTGAATTAAATAGTAAAACTTGAAGATTAATTCAAAACTTTTACAAGTAAATGATGACCTAGTAAACTAAATAAAGCTACAACGGCTACTAAAACTTTGAGTTGTCTTATCCATGACTAAAACAAGTGAAAGAACATGGTTACTAAAATTTGCGTCAAAGGTGAGAATGTATAAATTACAACTAAGTCATAATTGGTGAGAATTGATTGGAGTAATGTGTAAATAAATTTTTTTTAGTAATTAAGCTTAAAATTTGGGTGAAGAGACCTTGTCAAAATATGCATTCAGAGTTACAATGTTATCAAGGGCACCCGCTATAACTACTCCTTATACATAGCTACTTGGACTGAAGGCTTGATGGTACCAAAATAAGAAAAGAGTACATGCCTTCTAGTAAGTAGTAATGTAATCAATTAGGTGTTGACCTTGGAAGTTGTAGATCTCAAAAAAATAAAAAATCAATTAGTGAAATTATAAATTGAGTAATGAATTATATTCACAGTATATTAAGTGATTGGGAAGTTAGCTATATAGATAAGGGACACTAAAGTATACTTGTACAACTTTCTACTAATGTTGTGTATTATATACCATTAACTATACCTAATCTTTGAGGGAAGAACATATATATCCAAATGTAAAGGATAAAATTTTAAAAAGTAGATAAAAAAAATTCAAGGCTTTTAGTCACTATGGATTTTTATAGATAGAACTGTGATTGTAAAAATAATGATTATAACATGTGAGCAAATAGTTCAACCTTAGATAGCAAAATGCAAGAATTGTAAAAAGATATTAACAAGTGGGGTGAACTAATATTCCATGGTTTATCATGTGTGTTGTGCATTGAGTGTGTTTTTTTTCTCATATTATAGTGTTTCAAAAATGGTTGGCTATCTTCCCTATTAAGTGAGAAATTTTCCTTAGCATGTTGTGAAAAATATAGTGGAATTACCCATATTGATATGTTAATGAACATAACAAACATAGTTGAATGAAAGAAGAATAATGGTATGGATAAATATAGAAAATCGATCTTGATCATATATGCGATGTCAAACACTTAGTAAGATGGGAAGTGCGGTGTACCATGTATTGTTAAATTCTAGGACAATGGAGTAATATACATAAGTTGCATTTGTGCATCAACTAGTGATTCCTTTTACCTATGCAAAGCGAGTAGATATGTACAAAATTAAGAAGCAAAGTGAATATTGTTTAAAGAAAAATAAGTGTATGTAAGTGAATTGATTTTGTTCTACAATATGGTGAATTTCATAAAGTGTATTATGTTATGACATGGAAAGTGAAAAACAGTAAATGTGTTGTGCCCCAAGTATGAGATATAGGGTATCTGACTTGGGATAAGGGTGGTGGACATCTAGTATGATCCCCTATATGTACCCTTTGTGATGGCCTTTATGTAAGCTAGCTAGTTGTGAGTTCAAATAAATGTGTTATGTGTATAAGTGTGTCTATTAAATGAAATGTGGTGTATTCCTTTGTGTTAGTTTTATTTTTATGTTAAATGTGTACCCCTAGCATTTGGTTCCCCCCTTATGGGAGTGTGATGCCAGCTAGTGTGAATAGGGGTTGAGAGGCACATGTTCTCCCATCCCGGGAAATTATGAGCTTAGGGCGTTGTGCCTAATCCTGACAAAGGATCTATGTCGAGTCATTGTAATCCTCCCATGGACGTTGATCGTGGCCTACTCCCCCACATATGAGAGCCACGCTTGTTGGTTCATAGTGCAAACCTATTCCTTGATGTTTAAAACCCATGGGTACAGGATGGAATTTTATGGACCACCAGTTACTCATATTTATGTGGTCGGGGACAACCAGTGACTTATATTTATGTGGTCAAGGGACCACCAGTGATTCATATTTATGTGGTCAGGGACCACCAGTTACTTATATTTATGTGGTTAGGGACCACCAATGATGCAGATTTTGTGGTCACGAACCACCAGTTATTCATATTTTTGTGGTCAGGGACCACCAGTTATTGCATGCTATTATACTTATGTGGTTAGAGAACCACCATTCCCCTCCTCCCTTTAGATGGCTTATCAAGTCACGTGGTGCTCGTCATGTGCGTATTTTATTGTTGAAATATGAACTATTGGTAATTCTTAATTGATGTTTTATTTTATTATGCACCAGTAGTGTGGAATTTTGCATTTATTTTATTAGGCTATTTAGCCATTTGAAGGTTGTTATAGTCCAAATTGCCTCAAGGACTTGTTTAGTTTTATTTTTGAATTAAGATTAGAATGTTGCAATGTAGCTACAATTGATCTTTATTTTGTTTCTCTTTTGAATTGATAGTTTCCTCTTTGAGAGTTTTATTGAAACTTTGGTTTACGATCTTATGTTACTCGGTTTGAGGCTTTCTACTTCTTTGCAAATTGCTGGCATGTGTGATGTAATGTGAAATCTGTAAACTACCATATCCCAAGGGGTTCCACAGTAGATTAGGTATAGGAGTAGATGCAGCAGGGGAATTATTTTTGAAGGGGTTGTAAATGGAGATGGTATGGGAATGGGTCTTAATCCCATTCTTCCCTCGTTCTATGATTGTTCTTATCCCGGTGTAAGGTCCTTAGAGAGAAGGGACCTCAAGACCATCTTTCCCTAATAGCCATGGTATTCAGAATATCCATCCTTGTAAACCCCATTGTGTGAGCCTTGTGTTGTAAATTATGTGAAGTTTATGGGGAGAGTCTCACCCAGTGGGAAGAGCATCCCAGCCATTATGAGGACAAGCACAACCAAGTGGGAAGAAACATCCTTGCTATTGTTGTGTGTACATGTGAAAATTGCAAGTAAATGTGATGTGACATACCTGCGAACTATATGAGGAAGACAGTAACAAATGATCTACAAGGTAATATTTCGTGAGATGTGGTATGAGTGCCATGATTACAAGGCAAAATATCTTCTTAAGAACATATTTGGATAAAATGTGAAGCTAGCAATTCTGAGAAATGATTGGCCATTGATACAAAATATTTTTTTGTAACATCATGAATGATGTTTATGGTGCAAAGAAATTTTGAGGTGTATCAAAGGTTGTTAATTCACTTAGATATATATTTTTTGTATTGAAGTTGGTTATGTTTTTAATAGATTAAAGATACATGGATGGTCGTTAGCTTTTGTTAAATTAAGTGTGTATCTGCTAAAGGTTCTATTGTGGGAAATTTTGTTCTATGTATTCAAATGTTTAAATCATGGAAGAGATTGCCTCTAATTCATGCTTATAGTTGAATGTTTTGGTTCTTTCCTCAAGAAAGCAATGTAATTAGCATGTTTGATAGGTTAATGTATGTTTTTATATGGAGATTATGTTCCAAACCTTATCGACTTGCAGGAGGAAGTCTACGCTAAGGGGAGGGGGATGTAAGACCCCACTTTTCCTGTGATTAATACCCAACCTAACTTGTTACATGTTTCCATAAATAGGTGGTAAGTGGTATTGTGGGCAATAAATAATTTAATTGTGTAACAATATTTTTGTATTTCATTTTGACATGTGTTTCATTATTTCTGCCATGAAGGTGTTAAATACTCATGAAGTGTGGGATATAAATGGAAATATTAAATGAAATTATTTACAGTAAAATCTTAGGATATTCAATTAGAGGATTTATGTGATATATGATTGTTTTTTATGGTTTCATTGGTAATGTACAGGAAAGAAAGGATGTCAGTACGAGAAGGGAAAACCATTGAAAATCAAATCAAAAGACATCTTCTTGTGGTTATGAATTTGACCCCTTTTGGGGCTTAGAAAGAAACAAATTTAATGTGTTGGTAGGTTAAGGTGTGAGGGTTGATATTAAACATATAACTTACTTTTGGTTTGTGAGGGCATGTAATTTTGAGTCATGTGGGTTTAAGTGGAGTTAGGGTTTAGGAACCCCTATCTAAAATTGAAATTCGGATGAATCCTTGAATAAGGCCTTAAAGAGGGTTGTTGGTCAATTTATTTGGTTGGGGATACAAAAATAAACCCCCTAGGGTCTATACCATAGAGATAGGGGTCAAGTAGGCATACAATAGTGCTCCAAGGACATGATTTGACCCCTGAAAAGTCCTCATAATGAAGAGTGACGAATTTTGAGAAGAGGATGGGGTGGAAAGATTGAGGGGTTGTCCAGGTGCATGTATCTTCTTTAATAAGGCAGACCCTCATTTATGGAGAAAAGGACACTCCACACATTCTCATCCAAAAGTTGCAAGTTGAAACTTCTATATATTTTGAAAATGAAGAATGGGTGGGGTGTTAGCCACTTCTCCTTTTGGAGAACTTAGAGAAGATGGTAGGAAGAATGATAAGAGGAGAAGAGTCATGTTGGGAAGAGAGTGATCCAAATGGATTCATTTGAGAGGAAAGACGAATAAAAGAGCTAAAGTCTAGTTCTTAAAGCAAAAAGATAAGTTTTACTATTTCCATTTTCTTTGTTTAGTTGTAGCAAGAGAGTGATATTTCTATGTGGATTTTTTTGTTGAATATAATGGGTGAAGAGTCTATATGTATGTAACATGAGTGTTGTGATATTTTCATTCATTCATAAGAGGACCCCATTCATTATCTTGGGGTCAAAATATTTCTTGCTCGGGGGTATGGCCAGAGCCCACGAGGCTCCATGACACCATTATGGTAGGGTGGAGAGCAAGCCTTATTTAGTGGGTGTTATGCATTGTATTTCTTAAAAGTAGTGGTAATATAGAAAGTAAGCGATTATTGTAACATGAAAGAAATGGAGAAGGAGCTAGCTTGTACTATTTGGAATGTCATTTATTTTATCCCCAAGTAATGATGTAAAATGAAAGTTAATATTTTGCAATAGGAAGAAATTATGTAATAGAGTAAGCCTTTATATGTTAGTTTGTTGGCCATTTAGTTACTATGTATTGTTGTAATAATGGTAGTCTATGTAGGAAAATGGTAAATGTTGTAACAAAGGAAAACAAGTTTTTGATTTAAAAATGCTCGCATTATGTTACTTCACTTTGTAATACAATTAAAGGAAATATTGGAGACATCTTCCTTCTTTTGAGATATTGTTTTGTAAAGCATATTTTGAATGTTACTATTATATTGATTATAGAGACCTTTGATCTATGTTGTCAATGGAATAAGACAAGTTAAACAATTTTGTGTTCATAGTGGTAGTAGAAGTAACATAAGTTAAACAGATTCCAATATAATACATTACAAAACCAAAATTATATGTAAGGGAATTATGAATGGAAGTTTCACTTATTTTATCTCACAATGAGGGATGAGAGGAGAAATAAATAAATAAATAAAAATATATAAATCCATGTTCTTAGGGAATGAATGAAAATACATTGACATGATACAAATGATGAGTTTATCGAGAAAATAATAATATAGATAACAAGACTGACAGATCTGCCTCTTCACCCTATAAGGATGGGAATCTGTTACATCCTTCAACCTCTTTCCTTCCATTTATCCTCTGTTGCAGGCTACTCTCCTGATGAGTTGGTGCAACAGCTAGGGCGTTTTATATAAATCTATCAAAGAGGCCCTTCGATCTTCTGGAGTAGCAAACACCTCCTCATCTTATGCATTGCATAGCCTGGTTTAATATAAAAACATCTTAGGGATGAGAAAACAATAACACAATTTCAATATTAGAGGAATGAAGCCACAAAGAATCCTTCTCTAATTAATACAAGTCCCATTTCTTGAATCTCTTCAACTAAATGTCTTAACTACAAAAATACTCGAATGCACTCAGGATGAAATCTGAAATCAACATAAGCCATTCAGGAAAAGTAAAATTAAAGAGCTAGCTACGAGCCTAAACTAGTAAAAAAAAAGAATTATAATATCACACTATATGCTTGACTGTGACCCTGCAGAGATGATCCTTCAAGAACGTTGCCTCCCTCCATTCTGAGCAGACTACAAGAGAATAAATAAATAAAAAAGGGAGCAAAGCAAAATAAATAAATAAATAATAAATAAAGAGGAATGGTATGGTTGTTCAAGGAATAGGGTTAGGGCAACGGGTGAATCTCTTAAATATTGGGCCATGTTAAGGAATAATTCACATGAATGTACAAATTAATCTAAGCGCCAGTTAAGAATAGTAAAACACAAATTTTGGGAGCCCTTCATTTCCTCCATACCACTTTTACCTGCTTTTGAACCCATTCTATTCTACTATGTTGTCCTTAAATCTCAGCCACAAGGTTCATGTTTATGGTGAAATAAAATTTGATTAAGCGGCAGGTTGGTGAATATCAAAAAGGAAATCATACGTAGTGTTTTTTACGAGGAGCAAGAAAGCATTACAAAAGGTGCGGAATCTATTGGTGGGTTATAGCTGCCTGCTTACTTATCTTTAGCATATAGTAATAGGAACTAAACCGGTTTAAGTTTAGAGTTAGGTAGAGGAGAGTAATGTGCCTAATGAAGAAACCGTCATGGTGGCATAAGAAAACGTTTTTGGAAGAGAGTTGGGTTTTGGACATGAAATAGGTGAATAGTTGTGAAATAATAGCAAGTCAGATTTATGGTTAAAATTTAAATCAACCGTCTCCTTAGATTGTAAAATCTGAGTGAAGATATATGGACCTTTAATTGTACCCACTTCTTGAAAAAAAAAAAAAGATGTACTTTTTAGTCCACAAAGGGTTGGCTTGTATGTAATACGTCCCTATCAATATTGTTGTGAGTAAATTCATGTAACCTAACCCATCAGAGGCTAAAGGTATATGGAGGTGGAGATTAATGAGAGTCCAGTCAATTATTACATTTTTGTGATTTGCATTTGGTGTCGATAGCGGTCCCAGCATTAATGTTGTCTGGTGAGTGCGCATGCAGATTTAGAGTGCCCAATTAATATTTGTTGTGCACCCTTGCATGCAATTATCTCTATTTATTGTGGCTATTCATTATAGCATCTCGTTCTCCTTGTTAGTTGTGCCAACTTATGTGATGTAGATTTACCACCTCTGCGTCATAAGAACTACAAATTCATTAATGACCTAATGTGTATTTGTGTGTAATATTCAACTGTCTAGAGTTAAATCTGGAGTAATCTGTTAAGGAGAATCGCTAATCAAGCTCTACATCTACCCAATGAGGAAACAAACAACAAGCATTTGAGTTCATAGGGCAGTTCGTCATTTACCAACTTATACCAGGCAGACCCATTCCAATGAGGGAAAGTAAAATAAGTTAATTTGGATGGTGGCATTGGTTGTAATAAGAGTTTTTAATTGTTATTCCTATCCCCACTTCCCTCAGCTACTGCATTTGAAATGAATTTCTTTATCCACTATTACGAAATAAGAATTAAGTGTTGCTACCAACGGAAATGTCATAGCAATGGTAATTAAAAATGTAGGTATTATTGCAGTTAATTATATTTGCAAAATTGGCAATGCTAATGTAGCATAGATCCCATTACAGAGCCAGAACACACACAAAGCAAATAATTTTATTTTTTTTAAAACAATTAAATTAAACATGTAATAACACTTAACCATAACCACATAGCACATTACATAACATGAACACACTTGGTTCTCTGGGGAACGCAAGGTTACACCGCAACAACTAAACGTAAGTAAAGATAAAGATTACAACATAACCATTAATTTTATAATAACCATAAACAATGATACATCCAATAACCGTGATGTGAGGACAATAAACATCACATAATACATCCATGACAAATCTCTTAATAGAGCTACAAATGAGCCTAACTATTACATCATCGTTATAATATTACATTACAATTTCTGATAATAGAATTACATTGAATTTCCCAACATGGGAATTGATACAAGTATAATGAAATATGAAGTACAACTGATCACTGGTACAACTCCACTGCAGAATGCTGAGAGGACAAGACGCTGATGGGGAACCCAACGGGTACGGAGCACATTCCACCCAACCATGTGAATTACAAGTAACTCACCCCACGTGCTCAGAGGTGGCGAGGAAGAGAACCTGACCATGAATGTCAAACTGACTCAATAACAACATGATACAAAACAAGTACCACTCAAGCATGCAACACACAACCATCGACGTTCTCAGTTCACATAACAAGTTAAAACCAAGAAACTCATTACAATAACATGAAATACCATCAATTAACAATCATGAAACAAGTTCACAAGAATTCAAAAAGCATCATAAAGAGATAACATCCAGAAGAACCGAACCAACACCCAAAACACATTTCCAAACAAATCAAAACCAATAAAAAGAACACGATTCCATAATAACACTAAATCAACCATTCAATACACCATTCCATAAGCAACAAGACACAAGTCAGATGGTGACAAGTGGGGAGGGTCATCGCATAGCTCTCATGGGATCCCCTGGCGCTTCCTCCAACTGAGGCACTGGCACCCATCTATGGATCCCCTAGCCCTAAAATCAGAAACAACATAAAGATTACAATATCCAGAGGCAACTACAAACAAAGCACAAGAGTGTCAAGTGGAGAGGGTCATCACATAGCTTTCATGGGATCCCCTGGCACTTCCTCCTACTGAGGCGCCAACACCCATCTATGGATTCCCTAACCCTCAAAAATAACATAAATATAACCATATCCAGAGGCGACAAGAAACAAGAATAAGGATGTCTAGTGGAGAGTGTCATCGCATAGCTCTCATGGGATCCCCTGGCACCCATCTATGGATCCCCTGGCCCTTCCTCCTAACTGAGGCACCGGCACCATAGGGTAGCTAATGCGGAGCCAATAATCTCTCATGACGACGAGACTACGACTTTTTCGACCACGGCCTACTCAGTCTATCACTAGTCTACAGTAGCCCTAATGCATAGATGAGGAATCCTGTTTTAATTATCTTGTGTGTTTTACTACCCATCCCCCTAAATTCTATTTTTAGGTTATCACTTGATTAACTACTCTTACGTGGGTTCCCCTGGCACTTCCTCCAACTGAGGCACCGGCGCCCACGAAGAGCCACTCTCCCTATGACCCTTAGCATATCTCAAGTAGGCAAGGGTTGAACCAACACATATTAATCATAAAACCAAAATCAGATACACGAGGCATTAACCATCTCACAACTGCACATAATCAAAAGACTGGAAAACCCGTCCAACCCTTCCTAACCTAACACCAATAACGCTCAAAAGCATAAACAAAGGTAAATAACACTTTAAATCACAAGCCTCTGGAACAAGATTTTCACAGACCAATATGGTTCCCACATCGACAACTCTGAACAAAGAAAACCATGACAAAAAGAAAATTCAGATAACATTACAGGGTTGCACCACTACATTTAATTCCACTCTCGATTATGTAACCAATCACAAATGTCGCAACAAGGTCTACGATCACCGTTAAAGTTCAATTGTTGTATAACAAATTTGTTTAACCAAACGATCAAGAACAGTGTCATTTTAAAATATATCAAAATCTCTTAAATAATAACAACATGAAGTATTTAATTTCAAATACACAATTATATTCTTAAAATATAATAAATTAACTTTAAAATTAAACAATCAAAATTACATTAAAATACATGATATTAAATACCCTGATTAAAATAACATCAAATAAAATACAATACAATTATAATTTAAATAAGTATATATATTGGTATATATATATATATCAAAACATACAAATAAAAAAACATAAATAAATTAATAAATAAAAATTAAATTTTAAACACAATTAACAAAGCAAGCCACGGCTTGCACAGGCCTGTCGTGGCTAGTACAGCGGCCCTTACGGGCTACTGTACGCAGCAGTCTACTGACTGCTGCGCACAGCAGTCTGTAAGGACTGTTGTGTGCAGTCCGCGGCCACTTGGGGCAAGGGCGGGGTACGGCCCAGCCATCCCCTCCCTTATCCCCATACAAATAAATTTAATAACCAAAACAAATTTTGATTGCCAGTTAACTCATATTTTATTTAATTTTTTTACAAAAGCATGGAATACAACTTCGATTGCCCGGTACAAACATGGGTTTTGAAAAATCACAAGCTACAGAATATCTCTGGTAAAAAAATTCGATATAACCCAAAAAACGAAGATTACATAAAATTAATTTCGATTTCTATTAAAACTAATAACTCAAAATATGACACACAATATTCTGATTTCTGACAGATTTAAAATTTATTTATCAGACATACGGCCGACGGTCGACGCATAGTGCTAATAAAATATAAAAAGATACCGATAGATATATAATATTTATACATATAGATATATATATATATATATATATATATTATATGTATATACTCTTTTTGCATACAAATTAAAACAGAGAGTAAAATACAGAACATCAAATAGATCCATCATAGATCAAAACATTGAGAAAACTCCAATTTTATTTTCTTCAATAACTAAATCATCTTCTCTACAATCCTATCATTGATAAATTGAATGTTTCAAAAGATCGGGGTTTTTGTTTTGACAAAAATTGGTATAGTATAATAACTATGATTTTCTTTGTTTCCAGTCTAATAACTTGCCCTAGTTTTCAATTCAAATAGTAGTTTTTCCTATATTCACAAAAATCATTTTTAATAAAGTTTATTTTTCTGTTCTGAAGCAGATAGATAAAAGAGAAGGTACGAGAAGGAGACTTCGAGTGGAACCTGGTGTCCAAAGCTTATTCGAAAAAATCTGAAGATGCCTGCTTGACTCTGATACCCTCGAACTCGATTCCAATTCTTAATCCAAAAAGAACTCCCCAAGACAACACTAGTAACAGATTGAAGACAAATTCCCTTCTTAGAGCTCTCCTCAAATAATAGCAAAGAATTCAAAACTAATATCTTCAGAATCAAAAATGCATAGACAATGTCTTGAGCATTTCCCTCTCTCTCTGATCTTCTGTGTGTGTAAGGACTTACAAAAATTCTTAATTAAATAAAAATATATTGTGCATCTCTCACAAAAACTCTAAAAATCAAAAATAAAAGAAAACAATTCTTTAAAAGCCAGCTTTTTACTCAAATCTGTATTCTTATTGGCTCTCACAATCTTTTCATTCTTTTATTTGTTTTATTGTTTTAATTTCTATTTTTGTAGCTTTTCTTGCACATCACATTACTTATTTAATTTAAATAATTTATTCTAATAAATATCCACCACCAGATAATTAATTAAAATAGTTAAAACACATTTAATATTTAATTCTCATTTAATTGAAATATATGACTTTCAAAAATAATTAAATCCTTCAAATATTTAAACACAATTTAATCTAACATTAAAATAAATAATTATTTCAATCATTAAAATAAATCATAACCTATAAAATGCCATCATAAATAAAATACGACAAACACATAACACAAACACAAATGACGACAGTTACACAAACATGAACAATACCAAACAAACGAGACGATCTGACATCATGGGACGAAAGGACTTCATCGTCACCTCTGTTTCAACATTTAACCGTTGGGTTATTGGTGCTCGCCCTGTCCTGCCGAAGCAGGTGGAATCGAGACTTGTACCTGCAATACCTGCATAAAGATGAAGTTGTGTACATGTGCATACATATATATATAAAATCGAAGCATTAAATTAAAGCACTACATTGTGAGAAGGAATCGCAACATAACATGGCACTCGCGAACGAGTGATGCTATGTTGTCCTTCATCACACCTATTCTAACAATTATACTATAACCAATCAATTAATATTTCTAACTAACAATCATCACATAACATAATTCATTAAATCATTGCATCATAATATAATTCTGAAAATCAACTAACATCTAACCAACCACAATCTCATATGCAATAATCAAATCCTCAAGGGTATAAACATAATCACCAACAGTCTACTAATGGAATAACAACATCATCAAATGTCTAACTATCCAACTCACACAATAACAGTACCATCATAGCCACAAGTAGCAAATGAACGCATAGAAAAATAATAAATCCAACTAGTAAGAGGAGGGGTACTACATACTAGCATAAATTTTAAATGGATGATTTCAAACTTAATCCATCTATATACTATAATAACCACTCAATAAAAATTCTTGGATAAGACCTAATAAACCATTAAAAATTACAATACTATCATCAAGTTGTGTCGGATATTATTCCTGTTCAATAATTAAAAAAAATTAATAATAAGATTACTATTTTTAGAGTTAACTGTTATTAGTGATCAATAAAAACATTATATAATTTGGAATATTTTAGCATGGAGAAATTAGGGCGAATAAATAAAATTTATTACTGCACTCATATACTTGAAATAAATGCATTGTATTCTTTTGCTGGTATAAGTTACGGAGTAAACAACAGTAATTATGTGGTGAGGGTAAAGGAAAAATAAATAAATTACTAATAGCAGTATTAATAACAAGAATAATTTTTACTTAGTACTATGGGGAAATGTGGGCTTCACACATTTTAAAAACAAAACAGATATTGAAAGTAATATTTTTATTTAGAAATTATTTATAAGATGCTCTTTTCAACGATATTTCCATTAATAATAAAATTAGTATAATAATGGAGTTAAAGATAATATAAATAGAAGGCTATTGATTACTTGGTAAATTTTAATAATTCTTGATTATCAGAACAATTATTTAAATGGTAAATTTAACTAATTTCTTTATTACGGTAATAATTTCTTATATGGCAAATCTAAATAGATTCTTGGTTAATGTGATAATTACTTAAATGGTAAACTTAACTAATTCTTGGTTACCATTACAATTACTTAAATGGTAAACTTAGATAATTTAATAATTAGTTAAGAGGTAATTTTAAATAATTATTATAATTACTATTGTGAATGGTATTGAATAATGATTACAATAGATAAATATTATATTGATTCAATGTATGAATAGTGGGAATAAAAGTGAATTGTAGATTATCAAATAACACTATTAATGATACTCATATTCTTAAATAACAATAATATTCCATTATTTTAGATCATTGGGCCTTTTAACTAAATCACACAAATGTTAGATTTATTATAACAAATCTCTAATTAAATCAATTTGATTAAGTTAGGATAATGCATCGCCCTAGTGGCATGCATGGACAAGGATGCAAACAAAAGATTAAGTCTGTTGGCAGTAACGCTTGCAATCCTCTTATCTCATCACGATAATTGCAATGCTAATTAGATTTTAAAAAAAAAATGGATTTCAAAATTATGGCATGACCAAAACTTGTACAAAAGCATGGCAACACTAGTATATCATAGCCTAATGGACTTATGTTATTTTGTGGTAAAATGTAACTTTATGGCCGATACTATTTGCTACTATTGGTTTCTCTTGTGTGTTAGCATGATATTGTTTTGTGTTGGCGATTCATTCACCGACTTGGTGTGTGCGGATGCATAGTTTAGTTGTTTGCTTCTTGTGACATTATTAGTATGATTTATGATACTCTGTGTGTTGGTTGGATTATTTGTTTATTCAAATGGTTTCTCATTAATGTTTTATATGTCGATGTGATGATTCTATGGTGATCATGTTATTTGAATTCAATGTTATTTTATAATGCAATGGTTTAATAATTAGTTATGATGCAGTAGTTAAGTAATCATGTTATCTTATGATCAATTTGGTTAGAAATGTTAGTTTGTCATTGATATTGTAATTGTTAGAATAGATTAAGTGAGAGGACAGTGTGGCATCACTCATTCACAAGTTCCTTGCTACACTGCAATTCCTTCTCATGATAGGATGTTTGCTTATATATATATGTGCTACTTGATGTTTATTTAGATGCAGGATTGCAGGAATACATCTCGATTCCACCTGCTTTGGCAGGACAGGGCGAGCAATAAATTAACCCAATGGGTAAAAATGTTGAAAAAGGGAGTAGGTTTGGAAGTTTCCCCGTCCCAAGTCCGTCATTTGTTGTGAGTCATTGTGTCATGACTGAAGTTTTGTCCTTGTCGTTGTGTAGTTAATTGTTGAGTTTTATTTAATTTATGGTTAGTGTTTAATTAATTAATCTTATTTGACAAGATAATTAATTAAAGTTGTTTTGTTGTTTTGATTTAATTGTTAGTTAGTAAATGGTTAAATTTAAATATATTGTAAATTAAAAAGTATTTAATCAATTAAAGTGCAAGAAATTAAATTAAATTAATATTATTGAGAATAATTAGATATTATATTTTTATTAATATTAAATTAGCAAATCATATGTAGATAATATCTTGATTAAATAAATTATTTAATTAAAATTGTTGATAACTTGTGCTTTTAAAAGCTG
>VDFB02138473.1:267732-353896 GCA_007258455.2 Sequoia sempervirens
TTAACTTAGATGATGATTAAGATGCTTTGACCCTTTTGACTTGAATATTTTGATTTATTTAAATCAAGAGGGAGAAATAGGACTTTTGGGATTTAATTAAATAAAGTCTTGATTTATTTAATCAAAGAGGGAATGATAGGCCTAAATTAAATAAAGTTAATTTATTCAATTTAAGTGGATAATCCTTAGAGATTAAATGAACCTGATTTACCTAATGAGTGGATTAATGTGAATTTGATTTATGAATGAGCGGATGGATATGAACTAAGTGCATAATGCTAATTTCACATGTCTACATTTTTCCCCTCTTTGAAGCAATGTACTTGCTGCGTTGGTTCAAAGAATAAACTTGCCGCGATCAAAAATTTAAAAATTTTCTGATTTTTTAGATGCCACAGCAGAAAGAAGTACACTGGTACATTGCCCCCTCGAGAGATGGAGCGAAAAGATTCAATTTGAGGGTTGATCTCGCGATAAAGAGGTTCAAAATGGATGGTTATGGATGATGATGTAAATGAGATGGTTTTAATATGCTTAGAATAACAAATCTATATTATCCTAAACAACTTAAATGATGATATGATGTGAGATGGATGAGATTGATGATGTGATATGCTATGATTATGCAAATGTATGATTTATTCAGATGCTTAGACTAACAAATCTATATTATGATGATGATGTAAATGCAATGCATGTGAAATGATCGGTGTTTCCTATTAGGTATGATATGAATGATATGTGGTATGCTGACAGTTTTGTGGATGCAAGATGGATGCATGATGAATGCATTGGTAATGATGATTAACTATTCATGTCGCGATGTTAGTGCAGAAAAGAAGAAATTAGATGATGACAAGAGGATCGAACAAGTCCATGATCTGACGAGACTTCATTAGAGATGATGATGATGATGATTTGCTTATCAAGGATTGGGGTTTTAAAAGGGCTACTTACCTTATGTTTGATTACACATGTAGATACAATACATCAAGGTGTAAAGAACTAGGATGGCGTTGTACCTAGTGCGATGGACTTTGACTTGACAAATAGATAGGAGTATTCTTGTTCACACTTGACATATGGAAACCTTGTTAAGGCGTACCTAAAAAAGAAAGTATTTGCCAAGTCATATTACAAGAATTTCCAACAAGCACAACAGACAAAAAGATAATGATCGTTTCCCCATTCCTATCTCTCTAAATCCTTCATTCGGATATCATCGAGAGGTCCTTGGAATGAGTGCAATAAGATAAATCAAAAGAAAAGATCAAGTACACAAACAAGTCAATGTTCTTCATACCTCTAGCCAAAGGGATTTTGTTTTGATAGGATAAGAATCCAAAGTGATATCCAAAAGGATGCCCATTGTCGGAACGATATACCCTAGGACATGCATTGTATAGGATGATGATGGGTTGATAAGTTAATTGATAGGCTGTTGATATAAGTTTGATTGACATGTCTGAAAATGATCAAGAGTTTGATTTTGTTTTAAAGGTTTGTTGTTTTTATTTTGATTTTACGATTGAAGCTTGCTTTTGCTGACTACTATGATTGTTTATGTTTGTGTTTCCAAAGGATGAAGGTGACGATCAATTTATTATGGATGATTGATTATTTCGAGTGAAAGTGAAATGGGATGGATTTTTTTCAAATATTTGGATATTTTTGACGTTTTGAAATTTTTTGAGGCTGTTTTTGATATTTTTGGATTTTTCAAATGTTTTCATTTTTTATTTTTGAATGTTTTGGATTTTTGTTTTTCAATGTTTTGATTTTGATGTTTTTCCGGAATATTTTGGATTTTGATGTTTTTTGAATGTTTTTGGATTTTAATGTTTTTCAAATGTTTTTGGATTTTGATGTTTTGGGGGCTGATCAAAGATTAGCCTTTCCTGCATTTAAGCTCAAAGAGGATGTAGTTCAAATTCCAATGTTTTTGACATTTTCTATTTTTTTATGAATGTTTTTTATTTTTTTTATATGTTTTGGATGTTTTTGAATTTTTTGATGATTTGGATGATTTGGATATGAACATGTGTGACGATATCAGTTCTCTGTTTGGGGATTTTTCTAAAAACCAAGCTAAGGTTGAATGATCGAATTGATAGATTGATGATGATGATAGCATTGTTGAGGATACACAACAATGCAAGCATTTGATTGATCAGGATTGATGACGATAACATTGTTGAGGATGCACAAAAATGCAAGGATTGATTGATCAGGATTGATGACAATAACATTGTTGAGGATGTACAACAATGCAAGGATTGATTGATCAGGGTTGATGATGATAACATTGTTGAGGATGCACAACAATGCAAGGATAGTGTTAAGAAACACAATGATCGAGAAGGATATCCCAAGATTATGGATTGATTGGATTTGATTGATCATGATTGATGAAGCTTGGTTTGAAATAAAATATGTTTGAATGATTGATGTGACGTTTGAAGGGTGTGTTAGATGCGAATGATAGTGATTGTTTTGATTGATGTTCGATGTTTGGTGAAGCTTGATAAGGAACATCTTCTTGTCAAAATATTCCATGGGCTAGTGATTTGAATTTTTATTCACAAGTGATTTGACCAATTTGATTTCATGTTTGCCAATGTTTGGATCACCACATAAGTTTGAGGATATAGATCAAGATTTATTCTTGAATCAAGATGCAAATATCTGCCCCCAATGTCTAGCAATGTATGGAATGTCATGGATAAATGCTTGGATAGGTGTACGGATGGATGGATATGGATTATCTTGCGATAAGATAAGGTGTTTAGATAAAGAATGTTCATTTGGACAATGTTTCATGGCTCAGATAATGTTGGATAGGATGGGACCAATGAAAATGACCCATGTCAAGATTTTTACCATAAGCACGTGTAAAGTGTGCCCCAAACTTTGTCAAGATCAAGATAACTTGGATGATGGATGCAGATGGATGAAAACGGATTGGATAAATGGTTCATGGATGAATGGATTTATTATGGATGGGATGAGATGCTTTCCCCTGAAGTGGCGCACGTAGATGCTCAATTCTACACATGACGCCTATTTGCCAAGTTTTCATCATGGTACCTGCCCAAAGCGCCACCGTAGTGGTTTTCACTAGAGGACAATTTTTCTCTTTATTGTTTCCAATCCCTTTTCTGATTTTTTTTGGATTTTTATATTTTTTTGACTTTTTGATTTTTCTAAAATATTTATGCTCATGTTGAATCACAAGGTGTTGTTGATGCAGATGCTTCTGTCAAAATGTGCCATCGATATCCTGCTTGAAGAAGCTGTTTTGCTAAGGTACGTGCACTTGAATGTAACTTTTGGGATTCTTGGTCTGCTTCATTGATACTGGGATTAACTCTGTCTCTGTGCGCACATCGCAATAGAATGCCTTTTGAATCCTTACGATAAAGGGTCGTTGCCAATACATGGTCAATTTGAGAATTGGATATCATGCGTGGAGGTGTGGATGGAGTGTGTTTAGGGATAAGAGATGGGTTGGTTGATAGTTTGGAACTTTTGACTCTCCAAACTTGGGAAAATGAGCAATGATGGGTGGATACGAAAGTGTACATGGAATTAGGACCAACTGCTTGATACACTTTGTACGTCGCTTGAAAAGCTTGCTTTTGCTTTTGCAGACATCTTTGATGGATACTTTTCCCTTTTTTATTTTACCCCATAGTTTCTTTGGCTGATGGAGTTTGATAGGTATGATCTTTCTTTGTATTCTTCGGTATCCATGTGTATTTGATTTGTCCATTATTCTTCTTTGCTTCTTTTTCTTTTATAACATTCTTTGTGCTTTGATTCAAATCTTTCCTTTGAAGTTGGTTCCAATTTGTGGATGGGGTGATGGGTGGATGAAGATTCATGAGATGGCTGGTTGTAGTATTGGAAATGGTTTCACCATAAAGATTCTTTGTGCCCCCTATATTGACGCTTGCTTGAGAAATAGTTGCCCCCAGTATTGTGGAAGTAGTACCTTCATGCCTTGATTCTTCCTGTTCTGAGATGTCTTGTTCAGTAAACATGCTTTGACAAATGACCACTGTAGATGACGTTTAAATTTTCCGCTCTGCTAACTCTGGATTATATTGTTTTGTCTTACTTGCTTCCTTGAGTGGATAATGTTCGATATCCTTATTCATGATGTCCTTAGTCTGAATTTGTGATATATCTGATACTATTGTTGACAACTCTATTTGATTGAAGGAATCAATAACCTGCTCTTTTTGTGTAATAATGTCAAGAGTAAAGGGATCCTGTTCTGAATGACGATCATCTACGTGTCTATCCATAGAAAGCATCTCATGGGTAGATGGAGGAATATGTGCATTATGTATAGATAGGAGAGTGTCCATTAGATCATTGTAGTATCTTGCAGATACAAATTCTTGATCTTCAATAATTTCAGAGTTGCTTTCATCATGCTTTGGATCAAGTTCTTGACATGAGTTAGTTTCAAAGGATGGATTGCTTACAAATGGTTCTTGGATATCTTCATTAGGCATGGGAAGTGGCTTAATATCTTCTTGATCTTCGAGTGGACTTGGATCAGGTGTCGAGTTGAAGATTCCTTCAATATTGGCAATCATGAGGTCGAAGGATGTCAATATGTCTTGGAAAGGACCATTACTAGACTTTGGTGAAAGACATTGATCATACTTTGGAATAAATTCTTGATATATTCCCTCCAACTCATAAGGCAATGTAGAGACATTTTCAACATGATCATTGGTCGATGCCTCATTGGATGAGGCGAAAACATCTTTATTGATGGATAGATCTTGAGAATTGTTTTCAACAATTGTAGCAAAGAGATTGTGAATGTCTTCAACCATAGGGTCAAGTGATGTTGACATTTCTTGAATTGGATCATTGTCGAGTATTGTTGGTGTATTTTGATCATGATTCAAAAGTGACACTTGACCTATGTTGATTTGATCTTCAGACGAGATAGAAACATCTTCAATGTGCTCTTTGATGGATAGATCTTGATCATTTCTTTCAGCAATTGTGATGGAGAGATTGTGAATGTCTTCAACCATAAAGTCAAGTGATGTTGACATTTCTTGAATTGGATCATCATTGGGTATTGTTGAAGGATTCTTATTATGATCAAAAAGTAACTCTTGATGTATGTTGATTTGATCTTTGGATGAAGTAGAAACATCTTCCATGTGTTCATTGATGGATAGCTCTTGCTTATGTGATCATTGACTTGGATCGATACATGGAGTTGTTAACATTTTTTTGGAATTTTGAACAACATTTGCTTGTTGGGCTTGGTATTGGGCTTGAGCTTGCGCTTGCACTCGAGCCTGGGCTTGTGCTTGTTGGGCTTGTAGAGCTTGTGTTGCTTGTTGCGTGGCTAGATATTGTTGGATGGCCTTTTGGTAAGCTTGGTGAGATTTTAGCGCAATGTTATATTATCTTGTTGTGTTTGGTTTTGGTGGTAGTGGTGGTGGATTCAGAATTGTGTTGGATGTAGTGACAAGTCGTTGACATACTTTTGGAGTGATCATGATGGTTTGAGGTATGATGGGTGTTATAGGGGTGGTTGGAGTGATCAAGGTGATAGGATTGGTTGGAATGACCAGGGCGATAGGCCCTTGGGAGACCATATTTTGATTTGTCAGGATTGATGTTGTCATTTGATTAGATACCATCTGTTGGTGTGATGTCAATGGAATATTCAAAATATTTGGTGTGATGTCTTGATTGGTGTTAGGTGGATTGATTTGGATGGAGTGATTGGTACTAGGTAAAGGGGGAAGCCCTAAACCAAGGAACGATGTTGATATGGGTAATGGTGGTGGAGATGTCTCTTGGCGCAATGACTCAACTATTTTGGTAAGTGTAGCAATTTGATCTCGCCAAATTTGATCTTGATTTTGATCTTGACTCCCTTGATATAGTTGATTTGGTTTTTGTTCAAGCAAATTTGGGATGCGTACATGTGTTTTTTGAATGGGATCATGGAAAAATTGATTTTGGACAATGTTCTAATTCAGGATGGTGTTCAGATTTGGCATTATCAATTGAAATTGAACATTGTCTTGATTTAGGTAACTTTGATTTTGCATGGTGTTACCTTGACTTGGATTAATACACGGAGTTGTTAACATCTTGTTTGTATTTTGAACAACATTTGTATGATTCACAAACATATCTATCCCAAAGTTTTTAGGATTCATGTTTGGAAAACTTGTTCTTGGTACATTCTCATTTGGCATGTAGGGATTTGGTGGGATGACATTGTTCATTTGAAGGCTCATGCATTGATTGTTAGGTTGGTGGATTTGTAGGTTTGGACTTATATTTAAATCTACCATTGGGAAAGGTGTCCCAAAATTTGATTTGGGTATACTCACATTTGTTGTACTATTGACATTTGTCAAAGGTAATGATCCAACGTACGATTTGTATAGATGTGAGTGTTGATAATCAATCGGCATTGTAAGGCTTTGATAGCTTAGTTGACTTGGATTACTCATGATGTATGGATCAAGTTTATATTCTATGTTCCTCTTGTGTTTTGACCTTGTTGTAAAAGTGACCTCTAAGGTTCTTAGGACCAATGACGAGATGAAGGATGAAAAGGGGAAACGATATGAGTGTTTAACGTTTAGGGACTTTGGATCAATGCTAGACTTAGGGTTTGATTTTGATTTGTTTGATTTGGATAATGAACTTGTAAACCCTAAGATGTAAGATGTTATCTTTAGGATGAACTTGTTCAAAGGATTGCTGATTCAATTAAATGTATGAGAAAGGATGCATTACCATACACCTAACTAAACAAGGTGATTTTGATTTTGATGATTTACCCAAGTCTAGAATGATGTTTCTAAAGCTCTAAAGTTGTTTGCGGGATGGGATGATAAATGTTTTATTTGCTCCTAAATGAACCTAGGAAGGACTTGCTTACAAGACCAAGATAGTGAAGAACATTCCTTTCTCTAAGAGTAATTCAAAATCAAAAGACCAATGTTTGCCTAAAAAACATATGACAAAAAGATACCAAGAACATGTGTGGGGTCTAATTGATTCAATCTTTGATTAATGGATTCTTTTTAAGAATTCTAAATTAGTTTTCAAACTGAATGTCCAATGTCCTAATTTTCTTTCATCCCACAAAGTGCATTATGTGGAAATCACGGAAATCAAGACAAAGGTTACCTAAAGTTGACTTTAGTAGGAGCAAATTGAGATGAAATCCAAATGCTTAGAAGCCTCTAAGGATACGAATCCCAAGGGAAAGCAATAACATGTGAATATTTTCAAGGATATTTTCTTCTCCTAAAGGGTTTGAGATTTGATGCTCATGTTGAATGTTGGTTTTCTAATGTTTTCGATCAAAGCGTTGTGTTTTCAAACTAACTCACAAGCAATATAACATCCTAGCTCAATTGGTACATTTTTCTTGGTGGGCTTGCCTCATGCCCTTCGTAGTAGAAGACATGATTTTACATGCAACCAAGGAAAAAATATAAAGGTATGTTAAGAATGAAGTCTTAACCTCTATATTTCAACCAAGATTGGAAATGGCAAGTAACTTCTTGGAATCTAAGTTCCAATGCACCAATTTGATAAAATCATTGAATGGATTAATTGGCCACTACAAACAAGGGTTTTATTTTGGACTTTTCATTCGTGGAGATTGACCCATATGGCGAGAGTCCCCTTTCAGATCCATCTCGTCAGAATCAACCGCGTGATACTGGTGTTTACTCCAATACCCACATTTATATCCCAGTTGGAAATACTCTTGGCTTTATAGTGTTACCAGTTGAGTCATTCCCTTGGGTGAGTACTTTTTCCCCAAGGTAGGCCCTCTAGGATAAACAAACATGAGTAAAGACAAAATCCGTAACTTGATCAATCTTTGATGGCAACAAAGAGAGAGAATATGTGCGATAATGCCCCCACTCACACTCGCACAAGATCTTGTTCAATGTTTAAACCCAAATTGAAGTGTGGAGGTGATTGCTTTATCTCACCCTAAAGTCATGAAAAAGGCCTTTTGATTCTCAAGATCGCTATAAAGCGTGAGAGAAGCGCATACGTCCTTTTTCAATGCCTTTAGTTTAAGTAAGCCTTCACAAAAAACAAAGTTGCACTTGTTCTTTTTAAATCCACAAAGAAAAATGTGAGTTCTTTTTAAGCACCAAAAGATGAGTGAGAGATACTTTGTTCAATTGTTAATCCAAGAAACAAAATCTAATAAGTTGCATTCCTAATGTTCATTTTAGCCTTTGCAAAAAAAATGGAAAGATTCTTTTTAAAACCAAACGAAAATTTGTGTCCTAAGAAAGAAGAGATAACAATTTCGTGAACAAGTGTTAAACAAACACTAAAGTGTTAAAAAAAACACTTTGATCTTGCGAAATATCTTCCGTATTCTTCTCTTTCCTTTGTTTTCCTTCGTCTTCCTCCTTCGCTTTCCTTCGTTTTCACCTTCCTCATTTTCCTATTAAACAAAAAGGAAAGCATGTGAGGATCAAAATATTAAGTTCATTTTAATCATTGATTTCAAATGAAAGAACGAAAAAAAGACTCAATGATTTTAGACTTAACAAATGACAAAGATTAATGCAATCCAATATTAGACTTAATCATTGATTTCAAAAAGAATTATTTTCAAATGATAAAGACTTAATGATTTTAGACTAACAAATGAATCATAAATAGTAAGCTTTCTTTCCACAATTCTTAAAGCCTTTAGTTGACATACTTAGTTATATAACAAAAATCCATGTAACCCAAAATAATACAATGTATGCATTAAATAATGTAGATAAGTGAAGATTTAATGCAATGATCATCGATAGAAAGAAGATGGTTCATTTGTCATCTTTAGGATCTTGGTTGCAAACATAAAACAACCATAAAGATCTATTTCCATTCATCACGCTAGCACGGTGGTTGATGTTGATTGTAAAACTCGCTTTCTCATTGGTTCACACTTAGAAGAATTTGATGAGACACGTGAGGAAGGCCTCAACGGCTTGCACATATGTATTGTCCCTGTAAGCATATCAACTCACTTGAAGAAAGTGCATTTAGACTGTCTGACAAAATTCCTCAAAGAAATGTTGTTTCATGGAATTCATTGATTGCAATGTTAGCGTAAAGCATATTTCTTTTCAAAATACATAAGAAACTAAATGCATTTGTTAGGTGTAAGGCTGAATTCTACAATTAGTCAAAATTTCATAAATACTAATCCTTTGACGAGTGTCCTCTCAGCTTGAACAAAAAATTACTTGCTTAAAAAAAAAGGTGTAAGAAACTTTGGGGCAGGCGCAGGGCTCCAAGTTGTGATCAACCTCAATAATGTTCGCCAAGGAGAAATAACTCACGATCTTGTCAAACACCTTACACTATTGGTGAAGAAATGATGGTTTTTAACACGGCTCTTAATGGACAGCAACGTGTTCAGATAGAGATGGAGCAAGTACCATCTTTGAAGAGGTTGAAAACATTTCAGTTGGAGAACTTATGAAGAGTCATGTCTTCAGGAAGATGAGATAGACAATCTATATTGCATTGATTTGGGTCAGAGTCCTCTATCACTAGAGAATTTAGGTAAGCTCAGTTCACCCCGGCTCCCTTATTGGTTTTCAAGTAAAAAAACACCTGAACAAAATTAGGGCACCAAAGAATACCATCCATGAGGATGAAAAAAATTATTCAGTCTTAGAAAAGGATCAAGTCATTTCCTTTGACGCAGCAGTATTATCAGTTTCCCAACTAGATTCTACCAAAGTATTGTTTCGCTCTCCTCCAGCTGGTCTCGAACAAGGGACAGAGATTAGTCATTCTCTGGTTAAGACACCTAAGAATCCCCAAACTAGACATAAGCCTTTTCACATTTTAGAAATGAATGGAAATGGTAATACATATCGTTTGAAGATACTATCCTAGAGAATTATTTGGCAAAATAGGGGAGTTCAACTACTCACAACATGGCAGGCTCAAGCAAACTAAACCCATCTGAGAATGGAAGCATGGTGGATTGCAAGCCTAAGGAAAGTGCGATAAGGCGTGAAACTAAAGGGGAGTTCAGGCTTCTTCTTTTTCTCTAGCCGATGTGGTGGAGATGCAGTGTGTGAAGAGCATAGGTTACATATGGATTACATAGAAGAATAAGGTGGAACATATGTTCAAGCTTATCTCTAAGCAAGTCAGCTATGACACAGAGATCCGAAGATATATTCAGTAATACATATAGGAACATAGCTCTTTCAAAAGAATAGGTAATTTCCTATAAGAATGGATGAAAGAAAGCCAGTTCCCTGCCTAAGTTGGCTAGATCTTAATGCAAAATTTTCCCCAATGAATTATACAAAAATAAGAAAAGATGCGCCTCCTTAATCAGAATGATAAATCAGTATTGATAAGAAAACTTTTAGATGCTACACTGATATGAAGACATACAGAAAATGCAGTAAAAAGTACATGTTAGTATCATAGAAAATATAAATACTAAGATGAAAATTGGAAAGAAATAGATGATTTAAACTCTGCATTCTTGGCATCACTTAAATTCCCTCTTCTATAACTTATTCACCCGATCCTCCGCCTCAGTGCATGACTACAATAAAGGTGTTAATGAGTGGATCACCATTTGCTGAATATATCACCCTAATCTTTTTTTAACCAAACCAAAAAGTGTTGAATGACACGTCTTATTGTTTGAAAATCAGTAATTATAAATCTACTTTTCCAAATTTAAAATGAACATAAATCTTTACGTGATTAAAGACAAAAAAATGTAAGCATAAGCAAACACAGGCTGCCCTCCTTCTAGTGCCATTGTGTGGATGGTGAAAACATGCAAATGGCTAAAACTAACACACATTAGCATGATTAGCATTTAAAACAAATAAAATTATCAACATCCCTATGAAATAATGAAACATGTTAATCATGCAATAAAATGAAACAATGGAAATTAAACAAAGCATATGAAAAACATGATCCAACTTTATCTCATAGTGGATTGGTGCTATTGTGGAAAATAGCCCTTTCCCAATCCTTTGCTAAGCTTTATGATGAAAATACTATGAATATGATATGAAGAATGATATGGAATTCTAAGATGATATGGATTCAAATGACAATGGTGCATTTGTGCTTGAGATTGTGGAGGATTAGAACAATAGAGAAGATCTCTATTTATAGAATATAATGATAAAGGATGCCAAACATGGAGGATGTGGGACTAAAGATAAGCCAATGAGAAGAGGCCACTTGTCAAGTTGTGATAGGTTGGAGGATGAACACATTTTGGTCAATGTGCCAAAGTGAGGGAGATTTCAAATTTGAATTTGAGAGTTAATGTTGAGTTTGACTTGTGCAAGGGGACATGTAAGAGACCATAAATGCCTTGTTGGATGTACATGTCCACTTTTTTTTTAATTCAAACTTGAGGGAACATTCCTCAAAGATGCCATGTTGATGGAAAATGTTGATTTTATAAATGAATTAAAATAATTTATTGGTGCAAGTGGGAAAAGCTAGAGGATGTGATGGGTGGTTAGATTAGGTCTAATCAAGATTAGCTTAACTTAGATGATTATTAAGATGCTTTGACCCTTTTGACTTGAATATTTTGATTTATTTAAATCAAGAGGGAGAAATATGACTTTTGGGATTTAATTAAATAAAGTCTTGATTTATTTAATCAAAGAGGGAATGATAGACCTAAACTAAATAAAGTTAATTTATTCAATTTAAGTGGATAATCCTTAGAGATTAAATGAACATGATTTACCTAATGAGTGGATTAATGTGAATTTGATTTATGAATGAGAGGATGGATATGAACTAAGTGCATAATGTTAATTTCACGTGTCTACAATAGCCTAGTCTTTTTGGTCACATCATGTTTGAAATATTTGATTAAAAATCCTAGACTTTGCTAAGTCTTGAAGTTGTTGGTCTTTTGGTCAATTTTCATAACTTTTTCAGTTGTTTCCTAAGTTTTCATAACCTTTTCTATTCCCGATGCATCACACAATGTTCAACTTTGTAAAGTTCTAAAAGTGTGTCGATGTCTATAAATGTTTCTATAACCTTCAGAAACCTTGTCTAATTAAATTTGAGTCATTTTGGAGTTTTTCTCAAGTTTGGAAACTTGCATTGGCCTCTAAAAAAGTTGTCCAAACTTTCTTATTATCTGCCCAATGATGACAAAAGTGATGAAGAGAAGAGTTTTCATTGTTTCATATTGGTTTCAAAACCTTGCCGGCCATTGAAAAGGTTACTATAACTTTTCTTTTGCTGACAAGGTTTCATTACCTAGGTCATGGTGTTGTTTGGCTACCGACAAGTGAAGGTCACCTAATTTATGACTTAAGCCTTTAAATTCATCATGGTGACCAGCCCCTCAACCTAGGAGATTACAAATTCCATGGAGTATCAAAAAAGTTATTATTTCCTAGCATCTGATGATAAATATTTACCCATGAGGATCAACAATTGAGATCGGTGATCAACAATCAAGCAGTTCCTGCATGCCCACACTACTAAGAGGGTGATGTCATCAGTTGTCTACAGGGGTGCGAGATGATGCCAAGTGGAAAAATCTCAATCGTCAGATGAAAGAAAAATAAAGGGCTTAAATATTTCATTAAGTATGGAGCAGTATATTAAAGAGTAAATGATGTGTATTTAAGTAAACGTGGCCACTTTTTAGCAAAGCAGTGTTACAGATGTTTTAATCATGGCCATCCATTTTACAGAAGGTTAAACATATGGTAAATTTCCTAAGTATGGGTGAGTGCATAGGAGGTTAAGTTGCACACAGGTTGAACATGTGGCAATATCTGGCAACTTTCCTTGCAATCTTGTAACCTTTGATCTATTTCCCAATACATGGTTGTGGGGATGCAGGGAGGTGACATGTCATCCCTTTTGATGTTCCCCAAAGGTAGTAGGGTATGCAATAAGGTCAATGGTACAAATTTAAATGGATTTTAATCTGATGGACATGTTTTAAACTTCTCTTGAGGCTTTATCTTAATCTTCCATCTCAAATTTAATAGCCCATTTTTAAAATCTAATGGCTAAGCATGCCAAGTTTGTGGGTGGACCTAGAGTAATGGCACAACTTCATTTTTAACAACTAGATCAAATTTGATCAGCCACGGATTGATTTTTTGCACTTCTCCCATACTATATTGATGGATAGGGTGGTGCAAATATTATTTTGTGTGTTAGAGGTGGAAATCCTCCTGTTAGGACATGCTTCTGATGTAGATTTCTTGAGAGTCCCATTCCTGCATTCATGGGATTACGATGGAATTTTTTCTTGTATTGTTAGAATATTTATGGAATGGGTATGACATGCAGGTCTTGGCTCCTCTAGGCTCTCTTTTTGGTGCAAATTTCGTGAACAAATATTTCATTGATTAGATCTCCTTGATTGCTAACCCTAGCTATTTAGGGTTTGGTTTGAGCTCATCTAATTTATGCTTGATCTATAAAAGCAACACTTGTATACTTTCTATAGCTTCTTCCTCTAGCTCCTCTAAGGTTTATCTATTTCAAACACTGCATATTTTGCATTCTTCCATTGTAAAGATTGCTTCTAAGCTTTATGTTAATAAAGTTTAGTTATTACCACTGTTATCTCTTTCATGCTTGAGTAAAATCCATTTACCTTCGTGTTTGAGTATGTGTTTTAGTTTTTTCATTGATGTATTATGCTATTCTAAAGTAGGAAGAAACAAATTTACGTCTTGGTGTATCACCTCTATTTCCATTTTATGTTATCCTTCTATCCCTTTTCCCTTGTGAATTGTTAGAATAGAATAGTGATTATATTTTAATGTGTTGGGTTAGACCAATGCATCTACACTTAGATTAGAAGAGGAATTTGGCCTTCTTTGGAGATTTAACCTCATTCATGCAAGGTCCAACACCTTGAGCTTGTTTCCATTATGTCATTAGAACACTAAACTCTTGTTCAGTAGAGTGTAGTTTTATGTGACAACAATTACTACTCCTAAGTGCTCCATCCTAGTGAATGGTGTTCCCAAAGGGTACTTTTCTTATGGTCATGGCTTAAGACAAGGAGATCCTCTCTCTCCTAACATGTTCATAATAGTGGTTGAAGTCTTTGGGAGAAACATTCAAAATATTTTGGATCAAAGATTGTTGAAAGGTTTTAAGGCTACTACCTATCTTTCTCCTGCTTCTCACCAAAAATTTGTTTATGATACCATCCTTTTTGGAGAAGCATCGATTATTGAAGTTGGGTAGTGGAAATCTATTTTGAATGCCTATGCTATGGATTTTGGTCAATATATAAATTATATTAAAAGTAAAATCTACTTCTTTAATTTGGATCAGATTGTGAAAGAAAGGGTTATGAGAATTATTGGGTGTCAGGATGTTGTTCTTCCTACTATCTACCTTGGTCTTCCTTTAATTTCTAAGAAACCTAGCAATAATTATTGGAGTTACATCTAGAAAGAGTTAAAAACAAGTTGGTGGTGTGGAAGGGTAAACTTCTTAGTCAATTAGGGAAATTGCAACTTCTTAAAGCTTCTTTACAGATCATTCTTCTTTACTACCTCTCTCTTTTTCATGTCCCTACCTTTATTACTGAAAAGATAAAATAGATTCAAAGGAGATTCTTATTGATAGGGATTGAAGAGCATAATAGAATTGATTTAGTGGGATGGGAAAAAGTGTGTGCTCTAAACAAGTTGGTGGTCTTGGTATAAGGAGATTAAAACTTTTCAATAAAGCTCTTATTGCTAAAATGGGATGACACTTTCTTGAAGGTGTCAAGGTCTGGGTCAAAATCTTAAGGGTGAAATATTTGAGAAATATGGATTAGGGCATCTTTCTATGTGCTTCTGATCTTCCTTATGTCTCTGTGTTTTGGAATAGCCTTTTGAAAACTAGAAGTGTGTTACGACTTGGGGTAAGGAAAAGAATAGGGAATAGAAAGAAAATTGATTTTTATCATGAAGTTTGGTTTAATGGTCCCTCACTTTCTTCCATTAATAACCTCCTTCAACTAAAACAAATGCTTATCAAAATTAATGGTAAAAATATTGAGGGTTATATTAATTGGAAAGGAATGGAGACTAAATGGAAAAAAAATAGAGATCAATTAAGAGGAGACAAATTACTAAGAGGGGGAAAAAAAAAAAATTGGATGCTTCTTTACAAACCCTAAACCAATGCATAGGTGAAGTTGTTTTTTTCTCAAAGGATAGAGAGGATGAGTGGATATGGACTATGCTTTCTTCAGGGTACCCTTTGGTGAAGTCTAATTATGAGGTGATGAAAAATCCTTTTATTCCTCAAAGTGAATTTCATTGGAAATAGGCTTCGATAAAAAAATTGATCCCTAAGGTGAACTATTTATGGAGGGTTATTGTTCATGAGAACATTCTAACTACTAATAACCTAAACAAATGAGGTTTTCAATTTTTTAATAGGTGGTATCTCTATAAAGAACACTTGGAGAGTATAGTGCTTCTACTTTTCTATTGTTCCTATTCTAGAGAGGTTTGGTCCTACTTTCTTCCTATGTTGATGATTGATTGGGTATTTCCTTCCCCAATTAAATAGTTTTTTGATAGTTGACAAGGTTGTCCCTATTCTCATAACATTATAGTGAACCTTTGGAGACAAGTTTCTTCTTTCATTATGTGGGGGTTATGGAAGGAGAGAATAAACAAGATCTTTAGAGATTCTACAAGAAGTAGTAAAGAACTATTTATGGCTATAAAACGCTAGATAAAGGAAAACACTAATGTGGGTGTTTATGCCCCCTCAAAACATTTGAATTCTTACAAAGAGATTAGAACTAAACAAATATGGGGGCTTAAATAGGATCTAACTAAATCTAGTTGGGTCAAATATATCACCAAAAAAAACATGGCCTAGCCTCCACCTGAGGTTGGTTGAGTTAAATGTAATTTTGATGGATGCTCGAAGGGGAATCCTGGTTTAGTTGGAGTAGCGGGATTATAAGAAACCGTCAAGGAAATTTAATATAAGGTTATAGTAAAAATATTGGATTTTTCTCTAATAATACTTCCAAATCCATGGTTGTTTGGGGTGGGTTAAAAAGAATGAAGGATCTTGGTTACACTAAAGTTATCATAGAAACCAATCAAAATTAATAATTGATAATTTGAAAGGGAAGAAATGTTCTACAAGAGATCAAAGATGTGATGGATGATAGAAGATGAATTTTAAGGGCCTTCCTTCAGTACAAAGTTCAACATTGATGTGAAAGAAAACTTACTCCCAACTCCTCTCACTATCACAAATCAAAATCTTGAACAATCTCACAATTTCATAGACACAACTTAATTTGAAATTTCCATTTGTGAATTAAGTTCCAATTCAAGATTTCACAAGAAACAATAATGATTAAATAATCTTATTAATCATACAAATTCCTTTCACTAAATTAACAAACTTGAATTTTGCAAATTTAATTATGCCAAAAACAAATTTATTTCACTCTCATTTATTATTATGGTACAATATCAAGGCATACAATTTCAATGTTGATCATATAATTTAATCATGTGTTCTATGTTATCTCTCTATCCAGTACTTAAATTTGCACTTAATTCCCTTGTATATCAAATTGTTTATCTCAAGCCCTCTCCTATGTAGTTGTGTGTCTCAACAACACAAATTTTCATTCATTTGAAAACATCCTTATAGTGCATGACCTACAATACTCTTACTCTACATATATCTATTTTGTTTGGTCTTTTTCCTTATTCCAACCACCCTTTCTCCTTTATCTCTCTTCTTTTATTTGCATCTTTAAACTCCCAAACTGCTACTACTCCTAAACCTCATGTAGCCCACTATTCACCTCTCTATCTATTGTTTTCAATCTTAAAAAAAAATGTCAGAACATGGGAGTAGCCCCCCCCTCCATCCTCCACATAGACTTCCAATTTTTTTGTCTTACTAGAAACCCCCCTCTATGGTATTGTCTCCTTTTCTTTTTTTCATATCTACGTAGCCTTTTCAACTTCCCATATTGTTGTGTGGTTTTCCTAGATGTTTTTCTTTCCAAATGGTTATGTACCATCATTATCTCTTATGTTTTTTTTCTAAAACAAAAACCTGTAAGAAATAATACATATGAAAATATGTTGGAAACCTCAAAGAGGCATCCCAACATGACATTTCTTCTTATTTTTTGAGCATCCAAAAACTTCTTTAGTTCCACACCAAAATTTCCTTTTCATCTTTTTTAATTCTACAAAATGTATTTTGAGTTTGGCATTGAAGAAAAGAAATTGTCAATTATTATTTTGTATTTTCCATAGTTACCAGGAGACACGTCTCCTACCCCCTGAGACGCATCTTGGAGGCTGGGACGCATCTCTGATATTGGTGACATCCTCGGAGACACCTCCAATCAGATGGTACACTGGTCAAAAGTTTCCCATAGTCTCTTGCAGTCTCCTAAGCAAAAAAAGGCATCTCTCGACCAAATTTTTAGAAAAAAAACATAAAAACTTTATAAATGAAGATTTTGTTCTTCATAGCCTTCAAGGGAAAATCACTATTTTTGGCATTCATTTAGAGATTTCTAGACAAAGAGACAAACTAATCACTTATTATGTCCGTTACATTTGCAGCAAGGATTGTGTATACATTTTTAATAGAGTGCATTGCTAAGTCTTATCATTCCTAAATCAATGAGTAATTGCCAACTTTTGATGGTATGTGGACTTTATCAAGGATCCTCTAGACTTGGAGTCAAATTCTTTTGAGATAATAATTTGAGAAACTTATACTTTGAAGCCCATCTGGATTGGTCTCTTGTCAATAATCCTTACCATGGGAACTACATTTGGACCTTGTAGTATTTGATCCTTCTTGATTTTATACTTTAAGATCCAAGCCATCCTATGATGTAATATAACTACTTAATATCATGGTAACATACAGCAAAGGGTGTGCTCTTGTTTTGAAAGTTCAATGTCATGATATTTTTTATAAATTATTAATTTGTTAATTTTTATTTATATTAAAAAAAGATGGCATCTCCAAGTACCCCCATCTCCTATTTTCAAAAAATAGTCGTACCGATAACGGTACCAAACTCCCATACCAATACCAATACCAGTCTCTCGATAACCTTAGTATTTTCTATATCGATAAAATGAGGTTATATTTTAGCTTCCATGAGGTTCATTAAATAGCATGTGGAGCTAATGGTACCTTAAGAACATTTCCAATGCCAACATATACCAACAACGTCCTGTCGCCTACATGATACAAAACCGAATTTTTGCATATCTTTCATCAAGGAGCTCATATTCACATGAAAATTGGTGAGTATTCTTAGAATGATTCTATGAAACTCCCCAAAAAATTATTTCACCCTAGCTATCACAAAACTCCAAAGATTAAATTTCCTGTAAAATTTCCAACATAAACTTTCGACATTAAAATATCCCAAATGGTGAGGAATTTGGTGATGATTATTTTTTCACATTTGGAAAAACAACTTCAAGAACACACTTGTTAGAGGATTTCAAACCAAACCTCAAGAATATCCAGAAACAATTGTTTATGTGAAACTCCCTTGTAAGTGTTGAAACCGAAATTTGGCGAAAACTGAAATCTTGTAAACTTGATTGTGCCAAGCATACCAAAAGATGAGATATGCCAAGAAAGCCACACACACACCAAAATTAAAGAAAAAAATATTAATTTTTTTGGACGATGTAGGATCGCCTGTGGACCCAAATGCTCCTACATCAAACATTCATATAGGGAAGGGAATTGTGTTGCTGAAGCAGCTACCAACGAAGCACTAAAGCATAAAAACTAGGTGTATTGGGAATTTTCCTCTATGTTGTGTCATATCAAAGAAATAATTATTAAGGAGAAATATGATTAATCATTTAATCTTATGTAGGCTGATAATGGGAGGTTCATGGATTAAAGGAATTTAATAAAGTAAAATTAGAAGGGGATCGTATTGTGTAGATGATGATTAATCATGTTGATATTATTAACATGATGATGGAATTAATGAAGGAATTATTATTGATGGTTATTTGTTTAAAAATTCCACCTTACATTGTCATAAATTGGGCTATTCTCATGTTTCTATTATATCTCATGTGTTTTATGTCCTTTCTACCTATTTAATCAAGGAGGGGCTTGGTAATTGATTTAATTATTACCAAAGATGTTCTGAACAATCATAACTTAGAAACTCTCTAGATTGTTCTCCACCTTATTATTCTTTGGCAGCTATTATTTTGGTGTTTAGTTGATAAAAGTTTCATATTTTCCCTACTATTCTATAGTTACAGAGCTCTTTATACCATTGATAAGGTGTCAATCCTATGCTTGAATAAGTGTTTTGGGAGAAAGAAGGGTAATAGTAGCATGCATTTTATGAGAATGGGTGGTCCTTGAAAGGGAATGAAGTTGACAAACTGTGGTAGTTTGAAGCAGAATGTGGAGCTATGGGAGTTTTTTGTAAAAGTTGGATTGGAATCCTTCTTCCAGACTATGTGGGGATACAATGACACTATGACCTATAAATTTATCAACTCATGGCGGGGAGGTCAAGTGTCTATTGGAACTATTAACTTTATGGTCACACCTCAGTTGATTGTGATGGCTACGGGGTTGGAAAATGAGGTGATAAATATAGTTAACAAGAGCATCAAATAATATCATAGATTTTTTGATAGTTTCTTTGAAAAAGGGGAGAAGCTCAAAAGATTCCATAATGGGTATGCTCATCTCAAGATCCCTCCACCGTATGTTATGGTAAGCCTCTACGTAATTCATTATTTTATGCTCAAGGGTCACTATATGACTGTGCATGCTTATCATTTCCCCTATTCTTAATCATATTAGGCATAATGAGAAAATCAATGTTCTTTCTATATTTTCTCCTCCCTACAACAAAGCATTAAGAAATGTGGGTTCCCACAATTGCATCAAGGCCTTATTATGGCTTTGTATAAATATTTTCTCTTGAATAATCCACATGGAAACCCTTCAGCATTAGGCCATGATAGATCCCTCCTAGGAATGCTCCTCTGCTCCTCTAAACAATGCTAACCCTCCTTATAGTCAAAAAACTCAAAATTCCACTACTAGGATTGGGCCTATTGATTGCAATCCTTCACCTTATGTTAATGACCATGCTTTTAGAAGCAAAAAAAATTCCTCTAAAAATAAGAACCCTAAGACTAAACCTACTCTACCTGCTATGAAAGTGGAATTATTGAAGACTACCCCAGAAAAGAAGAAACATTCTCCCTTAATGTTGGAACCTCCTAAAAGCAAAAAGCTAGTGCAAAAAAACTTTTAAAATTAAAACATCATTACTATCACTGAGGATAATGATGGAGAACAAAAGGTTGTGAATGATGAGGGTTTATGTGCTTCTAATAATGGTGGATGGAAATCTACTCGCCTAGCAAAATCTGCTTTTGTGGAGAAGGGGATAAGGATAAAGGGAAAACAATTGCTATTGATAGGGAGGAAGTGGCACTCTCTTTAAATGAGGAGTTTGAAGTGATGAATGATGATGAAACTGAAGGGACTGAAAGTGATGATTATAGTGAGCAAGAGGGGGATGAGGAAGACTTGGAGGAGGAGGACAATATGATGGAAGAGGAGGATTATGTGGAAGGTGATGAATTGAGTAAGGCTAGTGTTGTGGAGGTCATGAAGAGAATGAAAAGGACTTCTCTATTACCTTGATGGATGATATAAATATTGTTACTAATGGTGACTTGATGTTTATCAAATAAATATTTTGTAGGTTAAAATGGAAGAGGTGGAAAGTGCAATTTTTACTCTAATGAGGGTCATAGATGGCCTTATGAAACGTGTTGTTGTTGGCACTATTTTGGGGAAAACAAAGATTAGGAAACATATCAAGAGGCAAGGGAAGATAATGGAAGATAAATATGTTGCTAATGCTAGGGAGACCAACTAGAAGGAGTTTATCTTTGATCTTGGGGATAACTGGGAGATTATTATTACTGTGAAAAAATGATGTTGTCTAGTTTTGTGGCTTTTTGGATTTTAGTTTGGCTGGGTACTATTTTAAATAATTTTATTAAGACTTATAATGATGATGTTTAGACTATATGGACGTGTAATGCCCCATCTTGTAACCTAAGGAATGTTGCATTGTCTACGAAAGTGTAATAATTTTTTTTTTAAAAGTATTAATATTAACTTTATTAGTTGCATACATTCTCTAAGTTACGTGACGACACACTACTTGAGAATTCCCATAGACGACTTTAGTATTTAGCATTGCATGTATTTAATTAACATAAACTTAAAAATAAACATTGTATAACATTTGTATTCCATTCATGAAAATATAAAGTACAAATAATATTCTTACATTGCATTTGAAATAACATTACAATACTCATTCTTCAAATGAGGTAGATCAAATAATAGTTTACAATTACATTTTATGAATGTTCACCTCATAACAATTGAGGGATGTTTCAAATACAATATTTCCAATGATACAATAAAGGAAGTACATATATATCCAAATACGAGCTCTCCATCCATGAAGCTCTCATTGCCACGATAAAAAATTGGGGACCCAACGGAGTAAGGTGCACATTCCACCCAACCATGTGGTACCCGTAGGTCCACCCCCCGTGCTAGGAGATAGTAATAAGGTTCCCTAGACATAATCTACTAACCCTAGACACAAGTACATACTTAACTAATGGTTACATTACTTCCAGATTTAGGATAATCAAATATACTAAGCTCACAAGGTTACTGTTATTTTAGGTGGAGTGTCATCACAATGTTGCAAAGGTTACCCTGGTGTTTCTTCCTAGGTTCCGGTCCCCAACTTGGGTTACCCTGGTAACCTCTTACGAAACCCGGCCCCACATGCAAACTGTTGCAAAAATCGAATATCTTTTAGAGTAACAAGATAACGATTTGCCATTCCAGGCCTTCTCAACTTATACTCAAGACTGAACTAGCTCTTGAGTCTATAAGCGAGGCATATTAATCTAATGAAAGATTTTAATCTAACTAATGTGTTGTTTAGTTTTCACTGACTTACTAACTCTTTGTAAGTTACCCTGGCACCACTTTGTGTGTCAGCCCTCACACAGAGCCACTCCCCTAAAAATAACATAAGGAATCTAAGTTCCCTAACTAAGGTAAACAAGGTGCACAAGAATTCAATATATAATTCTACACTTTTCATAACGAACATCAAGTCTATGTTCATAAAACCAGGTGTCTAAACACCATGAAAAAAAAACCATGTACACAACCTTAGTCAACACAAGAATTCTACTTAGACAATAACAACTCCCACATTATACAACTTATCTGGAAGACTTGTACATCTAATACATTCCCAATTTTCCCAATTAAAAGAAACACAATTTAAAGCAAATCAAAACATTAGGAATCTACATTAGGATTTACTAAATCCAGTCAAGCAATAATTTGAAGTACAAAATTAATCTTCTAGGATTTAATTCAACTTCCATTCAATACAAAAAATCAAATCTATAATTTGCTTATTTTCATAACCGCATATTATAATGAAATCTATATAAACTCAAGAATAACAGTTTAATCTAAGCACAAATAACTTTGTTATAATAAATTTATTATTAAATATTTATATCTAAATATTCAATAAACTATTTTTAAATATTCCATTATTAACATAAATATTTTTCCAAATTTTCTTAACATAAATAATTATATAAATTATAATTATTAATGCTAAATATATTAAATTACAACATATAAATAAAATTTGCATAGCTTTTAAAAATAGAAGTTAGGGCTTTATGCCCTAACCTTGTGCAGGCCGCACTGTGGGTAGGGCTACCTTCGCAGCCCGCCCCACAAGGCTCGGCCGTGGGTGGCTAAGCCGAGCGTTGCCTATGAGGGCAGCGCTAGGCTCGGCCCTCACTGCCATCCCCCTGCGAGGTCGGCCATGGGTAGCCCCGCCCAGAGCGCTTCGGCTCTCACTGATTTTAATATGTATTTTCTAAAAAAAATTATATAAAATAAAAAAACGAACAATGATTTCTTTAATTCCATTTTTTTTTTTAATAAAATTCCCAAATTCGCCTATACGGCGATAACCATGAATTTCAAAATGAAATTCTCACAATTCAATTTATATATGAAAGTATATATGTATAAAATATATATATATATACAAATTCAACAGGGTTTTCCTATGGGGAAATTTAGAAAATTCTACAGGGTTTGTAATGGGGAAATTGAGAAATTTCTACAGTACGCACAAAATTTTTCCCCAACAAGTTCTAATTTATTCCCTGAGGTTTCAATGTCATTTCCCAAGCAAATGATTTCCTTCACAAATTTTAATTCAAACTATTTCCTACAGGAAGCTTTTAACAAAGAAATATCAAATTCTGTAGGAAGCTTTTTATCAAAGAAATAACAAGTTCTCTACAGACCAAATTGCCGAGAAGAACAAAGATTTAATACACAAACAATTTCCTCAAACAAACACGTTTTTAACAATTTTTAACAAAACCTCACAATACTAATCCTTTTCACAGAAAAACTTTTCAAAAGAAATAAATTAAATAATTAACCAGTGAAAAACCTGTTTCCTATAGCTTGAAAATTGTCTGTTGAAAAGAGGCTTTTCCTGTTGGGTGCAACTTCCAGAGCTTTTCAACCACCATTTTCCAAAAGAACACAGATAGTGAACAAATTTTCTATTCGTGAACCTCTTCCAGAAAATTATGCCAAAATCCCAAACAAAATCACAAGGGAAGTCACAAAATTTCACAAATCAATATTTTTTTTATTTTTTCTAACAAAACCCTGTTCTTTTCATTTCCCGTGAAGAAGTAGTCTTCTATTTTCCCCAAATCCCAAATAACACCGAGAAAATCCTCAACAAGAAGTAATTAATTCAACTGCCACACATGTTGAGAAGAAAAAATATCTTCTAACCACCTCCCAGATAAATCTTTTCTTTCTTCCTTATCGAGAATTTATGCATTTTAAAGAATTTAAAATTTTCAAATTTCAAAATACAAATTTCCCTTTTTCCTCATTTAATTTATTTATCTAACAATTAAAATACCATTACCCACATAACAATTAATTTTAAATTTAAATATATTCACACAATTAAAGCAATTTTAATTCAATTAATTAATTTATTTAATTAAATGAATTTAATCTCAATGAATAAATTATTTAACCAAACAAACTAATTAATTAAATAAATAAAATGTAAAACTTATTTTTAACATTTAAAATTAATTTAAATAAACAATAAATTAAAGAATAACAAACTATCATTAAATTGACAAAATTTTCCTTTCAAAATAATTAATCCAATCAGGGACAAACAAGACCACCAAAGACTCCAAACTAAAACTAACGTTATATTGTGATTGGGTTTAAGACAAGACTAGGATAAACCATGTTACTACCTCCCAATCAACATTTTTGTTGAGTCTTGACATGCTCAGACCTGAGTAACCAGGTGGAGTCAGTGTCATGTACCTGCAATCCTGCAACCAAACAAATAACATACATGTATATATATATAATCCATTATACAAGCACACCGTGCAGAGAAAATCACAGAAATCACAGGGCACTCGCAAGCGAGTGATGCAACTCCATTCTCCACACTAGTACACGTCACATCAAATTGAAAAATTAAGTAACAGTTAATCTACCATAAACATATATATAGCAATAACATCTGAAGGAAATATCTATGCTATTACAAAGCATGTTAGAAATTAATTATCACCATACAATGTTTATCATATCACAAAACGAATCCACTATCGCTCTAAAGTCAGCGATCAAAATTTCCAAACCAAAGTACCAAAGTCTAACAGTGTGAAAACATTCAAACAGTAATCATAAGCAAAATGGAGGAGTACTACATCCTCCCCCCCTAGGATCGGGCTTGCTCCTAAAAGCCTGCGAACAGATAGGGATAAAGTTCCCTCATGCGTGTTGCATTCTCCCAAGTAGCAGAAGCCTCATGGTTAGGATCCCATTGGACCCTCACCTGATCAACGTCTCGACCCCTGAGACTGAGCATCCAGTGCTGTAGAATGGCCATGGGCTCTAAAGCCAGCTGCCCGTCCTCTACCTATAACACATTCCAATCAAGTACATGAGAAATGTCGGGATGATATGGTCTAAGAACTGATACATGGAAAACATCATGAATACGTGACAAACTGGGTGGTAAGGCGAGTTGATACGCCACAGGACCAATCCTCTCTAGAATCTCAAATGGTCCAACAAAATGAGGCGCAAGCTTAGAGCCTTTTCCATAATGGATTGGACTCTTTCGCGGTCGCACTCGAAGAAACTCTCTATCACCAACTGCAAACTATCGGTCTATTTTATGTGCATCGATATACTTATTTTTCCTATCCTGTGTTGCTATCAAATGTTCTCTAATACAGTCAACCTGTTGCTCCATTTCTCGAAGCATCTCGGGACCAAGTAACACTCTATCCTCTAGTCAATCCCAACTTAATGGAGTTCGACAAGGACGTCTGTATAATGCCTGAACTGGTGGCATACCTATGGAACTCTTATAACCATTATTGTAAGCAAATTCTATGAAGTACAGATAATCCTCCCAACGTGACTATTGGTCCATTATGTACATTCTAAGCATATCCTCTAATATTTGATTAACTCTCTCTATTTTTCCATCGGTTTGAGGATGATACGCTAAACTAAAGTTCAACTGTGTACCTAGAGCATGTTGTAATGAAGTCCATAGGGCTAATGTAAATACGGGATCTCTATCAGATATAATCCTAGGAGGAATCCCATGCAATCTAACAATGTCCTCCATGAATATCCTAGCTACAGATGAAGCATTATATGATGATCGTACTGGAAAAAAATGAGCCACCTTAGTCAATCGGTCAATAGTTACCATAATGGCATCATGTCGACGTGACGACGTAGGTAACCCAACAATAAAATCAACAGATATAATATCCCATTTCCATTCAGGAATGAGATGTGGCTGTAATAATCCAGCGGGATGTTGATGCTCAGCTTTGACTCGCTGGCACTCAAGACATCTTGATACATAGTCAGCAATATCACGTTTCATACCAGGCCAGAAATACAATTGCCGAAGATCCGCATGCATTTTCTTAACACCTGGATGAGCTGAGTATAGAGCTCGATGTGCTTCAGTCATAATTAATGTACGAAGACCCTCAGAATGTGGTACATAGATACGATCTAAATGTCGTAATATACCATCTGGTTCAAGGACATACCCTGTAAATCGACCTTCTAAAATTCTACCAGATTCAATCTCTGACTCCACTTCCTGATACAATCTATCAATAGGAAGTGCTGCTAAAATTTGACCCCTCAAATCTACTTTGAGAGTAATAGCAGAGATCTCATGTTGATGACGACTAAGAGCATCAGCCACTACGTTCTCTTTTCCTTGAACATATTTCACTTCAAAATCGTATTCACACAAGAACTCCATCCACCGTCTTTGTCTAGCATTCAAATTAGGTTGCGTAAAAATATATTGTAGACTACGATGATCAGTGTGAAGTTCAAAATGGTGACCCAATAAGAAATGCCTCCATCGAACTAATGCATGCACTACTGCAGCAAGTTCCAAATCATGAGTGGGATAATTTAATTTTTGATCCTTGAGTTTGTGAGACTCATAAGCAATCACACGCCCATCTTGCATCAGAACTGCTCCCAAACCCTCTAAGGATGCATCAGTGCAAACTACAAAATCCTTAGTAGGATCAGGAACAACTAATATAGGCGCATTAGTCAACTTTTCTTTAAGTGTCTGAAAAGCCAACTGACACTGCTCTGTCCAAACAAACTTCTTCCCTTTCCTCTGAAGAGAAGTAATAGGATGACCAATTCTAGAAAATCCCTGAACAAACTGCCTATAATAACCAGCTAGACCCATGAAACTATGTACTTCACCTACATTAGTAGGCACAGGCCAATCTACAATAGCTTGAATCTTTGAAGGATCCACAGCAATACCTTTTCCAAAAATCACATGTCCAAGGTATTTTACTTTAGTTTGAAAGAAGTCACACTTCTTCAAGTTCGCATACAACTGATTTTCCCTTAAACATTGCAATACCTGTCTCAAGTGCTCTTCATGTTCCTTCATGTTTCTCGAATAGATCAAAATATCATTGAGAAATACAAGGGAAAAGCGATCAAGGTATGTACGAAAAACACCATTCATTAAACTCATAAATACTGATGGTGTGTTTGTTAACCCAAACGGTACTATTGTGAATTTATAGTGTCCATAACGAGTTTGGAATGCAGTTTTATGAATGTCTGCTTCAACAATTCGCAATTGATGGTAACCAGATTTCAAATCAATTTTAGAGAACACATTAGCTCCCTTGATCTGATCGAAAAGATCATCGATTCTAGGAAAAGGATAACGATTCTTAATTGTAAGCTTGTTCAATTGACGATAGTCAATACACAATCTAAGTGATTTGTCCTTCTTTTTTATGAAGATGATAGGTGCTCCCCAAGGGGAAACACTTGGATGAATAAAACCCTTTTCTAATAGTTCCTCTAACTGGATACGAAGTTCCTCTAACTCCTGAGTCGTCATTCTATATGGAGCTCTAGATATAGGCTCTGCTCCTAGAACTAGGTCAACTCTAAAATCAATATCCCTCTTCGGTGGCATTCCAGGTATATCATCAGGAAACATGTCAGAGAATTCCCTAAGAATAGGATGATCATCAAGAGATATCTCTCGACTCTCACCTTCTTCCAAATCAGTAACTGTTGTGGCAAACAGTTGACAACCCTGACGAAGACATCTCTTTAATTGCATAGCAGATATCATCCGCAAAGAGATAGGTCTTTGTATACCTATGATTTCCACTTTTGCACCTAAATCATTAATGCAACTAACTGTCTTAAGTCGACAGTCAATCACAGCATGATGAGATGCTAACCAATCCATACCTAAAACTATGTCATACGATCTTAAAGGTGTAACATGTAGATCCATTAAGGTAATTAACATACCAATTTTAAGTTCACAATTATGTACAAGGTTCTCTACTACTACTTTCACCCCAGAGGCAAATTCTACCTGCCACTTACCGCCTTGCTTTACCGCCACAAGACCACATCGCTCAACGATGGTAGGTGAAATAAAAGAGTCGGTAGCTCCGGAATCAAAAAGAATAGAAACACTAACACCCTGTAACTTACCTGAAGTCTCGACCACTGTGTTCTGGTGATCAGCTTGGCGGTCATTAACCACAGCATAAACTGTATGTGATCGCCCTGCATCACCCACTGTAGGCTCTGAAACTGTAGGTCAAGGCCCAAAACCTGAAGAACCTCTCATCGGACACTGCCTAGCAATGTGTCCCTACTGACCACACGAGTAACAACCAGTGCCTCTATTGAATCCTCTACCACCTGAAGGTGCATTGGATTGTTGGAAACTACCTCTACTGATAGTAAACTGCGCACTCTAAGCAGGCTGATCCTGCCTATTGCGCTTGTTGCGCCACCAGTTGTGGTTCTTTCCTGACTGCGGACTATTACCTTGCTATGGTTGTGGATTATTATTCTTTTGAGGTGTACACTACTGCTACTACTACTACCCACCCTTAGAGGGTGTCTGTTGGTTCCTAGAGGAACCCCCTGTCTACGCATGTCCACCCCATGGACTAAAACCTGCTGCAGGAGCACTACCTATCTGTACTCCTGTGTGACCACCTAATGCCATAACAAGATTCTCTTCCACTATACGAGCCTTCTCCATAGCAACTTGCATAGTCTTTGGCTCAAAGACTCTGACTCCACCACTAATGCGGGTGTTTAAGCCCCTGATGAAGTGTTGAACCAACATAGACTCATCATCACCAACACCTGCATATTGCTTGAGTTCATAAAATCTACATTCATATTGCTCAACAGATAGAGCCAACTGACATAAATCATGAAACTCGTCAGCCCATCGTTTCCTCTAGTGTTCCGATAGGAACCGTGCTCTAAACCTCTCTAGGAACATCTCCCAAGACACTGACCCAATATCTAAGTGGAGCTTCTGCTCCTCCAAGCGCCACCAAGTAGAGGTGAATCCTCTCAGATGCATGATAGCGCATCTCGCTCGGGTATTGCTACCGTATGGGTGTATAGCGAAACATCTACCCAAGTCCAATAGCCAGGTCTCTGCCTCTAAACCACCTCCTGTACCATCAAAAGTAGGAGGGCATGCCCTCAACAAATCCTGCATGTGTCTTGCAATAATAGCATCATGATGCACTGTATCATCTACTCTCCTTGGAGATCTATCATGCTCTCTAACTACCTCCTGATCAACTGCCTGTCTAGGTCCAAGTTGAGCTAGGACCTCCTCTAATAAAGGGCATAACTGTGAACCCTCTACTCCTGACTATTCAGGAATTTCTCCCTCATTCCTCTGATCCAACTACTCTACCTAATCACTCTAATGAGGGCTCAAAGGGGGAGTAACTTGAGGGATTGGCCCTCGGCCTCCACCTCGACCTCTACCACGACCTCTACCACGTCGCCTAGGCATGATCCTACACATAGAACAATAACAAGTCTCAGATACTAAACAACCAAGGCTAACAAATAACGATACTACGTACTAGGTCAACCTAATGGGCTCGCGATTACCCAGAGCATCCAGTGTTAGAACCTTGGCTATGATAGGACGTATCTTTATGGCATGTGACCTACTTATTGTATTATTTTTTATATATGCTTTTGATTATGAAAAGAGGCCTATGTACCTTGATGGTAATCTTACTTTTGGCATAGGTTCCCATTTATGGTCCTATATAGTTAGCTAGTGTTGTTAATGTTTAACTATTTTGTTGTTTGGTTGGTTGTTATTTTACCAGCCTATTTCTCTGGGTTATTTTTGCTTTGTTTTGAGCTGTTTTATGGGATCAGGGCCCTTCCCTAATTATCTAATCAAAAAAAAAATAGAAAGTAAGAGGAAAAACACCTTTGAGCAATATCATTAGAAACAATTCTCACATGCTATCCTTCTACTTTGATTTTATATTGGCCCATTAGATCATATGGTTCATTTTATTCTCATCTAATAAACTTAATAAACTTCATCATCCCTTAAATGAATCCCTCCAAGTACATGTTTAGGGCATTTTTATATGAATAACATGCAAACAAATATTTGATTGTCTTACTATTCTTCTTATTTTTTTATTTCATTAAGAGTTTATTAACTTCCACTTTCATTATTTTATTTAAAATCATCTATAATAAGTAGAAATTTATTTTATTCATACATTTATATTGAGTCACTTGGCATGCATGATTTTTTTTGTGTAATCAAAGTTAGTGAACTGTATTCTTTCACCATGAATATTCATCTTTCTATTACATCCTTCAAAATGGTGGGGACACTCTTTTCAAACATATTCTAGTTTTATTTTTCATTATGTAAAATTACTAATCATAAAGGATAGTATTCATTGTGTGGATGATAGTGTGGAAGAGGGAGTGGTGGATTATTACCTCAACTGCCAACATTAGTTCCACCTCTAACACCTTACACAATCCCTTTATTATTATTGGTTGTTTTGGTATCTTCTATTGTTAGGAAAGATTTGATTCCATCAATGTGTTTGGTACTTGATGAAAGGCCTCATCTTGAGACCATCCTCCATTTTCTCTATATATATCCTCTAATGGTGCACTATTATTAACTAAGATACTATAAGACCAAAAATTTCACACTTCATATTTTTCATCATACATTTTTGTGTCCATCCCCTTAGTAATGTTTAGGTTATATTTAACTCTTTTATTTAGTCTAGAATCCATTTTTAACGCACCTTCCATGTAGTATTAGACTTAGCCTACTATGGCAGAAGCCTTACCCTAGAAACTAGAGACTTCACTATTGAAGGGCACTAACACTCATTATGGTTAGTATCCATAAACAACACCCATAGGTGCGAGTGTCCAAAAATCAATTCTCATGGGTGGTTATAATGTCCAAACACCAATTCCAATGGGTAGTTATGTCCAAACACTTGTGCCCATTGGCACTCTTATTAAAGTTTAAAACTTGGATCATACTAGTGGTAAAGCTATAAATGTAGTCATCATTACTATGTTTTTCTAACAAATAGTTACCCAAGATTATTTTATATGTATATTTTTTCCATTCATTTCAAGGATTCACTACTCTTGATTCCATTGGGTATTATTCTTTGTTCTAATTTATAATTATTTGCTCCATCTTCTAAAGTTTCACTTTATATTTTATATTATCCATTTTGTTAGGATTTATTATCTTTATCACTCTCCCATCACCATCACCTTCACCTTAGCTTTTATACTATGGTATTCCTCCCATTGCTTCTAAATCTCAATCTCTACGATTCCCCATTTATTCCACCATTTTTGCATACATATCTTTCCAAATATTCCTTTCACAACACCCTTGGCGCATATTACATATTCATATTCCTATATCTATCCATTACACTTGCACACACCACCATAGACTAGAAATCCTCCTAGGGTTCTTCCCTAGTTATAAAAGCTTACACAAACCACTAAAGCCATCACTTAGAGATCACATAATCCTTAATTTAATTTCTACATGTGGAGGATAAAATATGCAATACAAGGGACTAACCAAGGCAATCTCCTAATAACATTAAACCCATTTCTCCTCTCTTTTAGACTTTAGCCATCAATTTCTCAATCCTAGAGATAAACATCATGATTTTGCACACATCACAAGGATTTCTAAATTAAGAAAAAAAACCTCCAGAATTTAGAGAGAAATCAAAGAAAAAGACACTAGCATTGACAAGGTTACCAATGCATAAAGTTCAAACATCCATACCTAGAGGCTAGACACAAACACACAAAAGTAAAAAACCATCATCTGACATTTTTTAGAGTTTAGAATGGCAACCCAAATTTCTCTTGAAACCTTCTTCCAACCTCTATAACCTTAATTAAAAAAACAAGGATACAACCCATCCTTTTTTTTAATTTTATACTCATGTTTCTAATTCCCAACTCATGATTTACTATACTTAGTGTAATATAAGAAAATTAGAGGAAAAAGAAAGGAATCAAAAATTAAATTGAATCCTACTTCAATTCCTACCACTACCTTTGATTAAGAAAATAAGGAATGCAAAACATAAACATGAAAGAAAAAAAAAATCAAAAATGTAAACAACCTTGGGTGATTGGATGCACTCTTGATGTGCTTGGACATTGAGTTACTCTTGGGAGTCCTCAATATGATAGCATGCACTTGATCCAATAGATTATTCTTCATGGTATGGTTGGGGATGGGAGTTGATTTATAAAGTTGGAATGGAGGGTTGAGATTCATTTGAAATGAATGGATAAGTTTGAATGAGAATATTTTTTAATTTAAATTTGGGAGGGAGGTGGAAATAAAAGATGATAGTTTGTGAATGGAGGTTTAAGATTGATTTGATTGAGTGAATGGTCAAGATTCAAAGTTGATTTGAGTTTGGGTAGATGGTAGTTGGGGATGAACGACTAGGATTTGTTTGATTAAATTGATTGTTAAGATTGAAGATTATTTTGATTTAGGATTTGATGATGTGGATTATAATTATTATTCAAATGGATGGTAGTTGGGATGGATGGTTAGGATTAATTTGATTAATTGGATGGCTAAAATAGAAATTTTATTAGAATACATGATAGGGATTTTTGGATTTTACGGTGAAGGCTAATTTTTTTTATTTTTTAAATGAAGAGGAGAATGAGGGGGGCATTAGCCTAGTTAATTAAATAAAATAACTTATTTAATTAACAAATGTTAGGATGAATTTTTTCAATTAGTTGGTGGGAGAAAGGTAACTTAATGAAGTAGTTAACACTAGAGCCATTATTGGATTAACGAGAGAAATTGGCTAAAATACAAAAGTAGAGTTTAGATGTCTACACTTAGCATAGATCTAAATGTAAATGTTGTATGTTTGAAAGAAATTAGACAATTTTATTTGTATAGTAATCACATTGAAGATTGATTTACACTTAATCATAGCATTTGATACTAAATTTTTGTCTTTCAAATAATTTTTCATGAACCATCTTTAAAAACTATAATATTTAGAAAGTTGAATAATCAACTTTTAAGTAGGGTATTGAGATCAAGTGCCCTATTAGGAACCTTTGAGACACAATAATCTTTTCAAAAAAAAAAATTGGTTGAGATCAGATTCTTTATTATGATGTATCCAATATCCAATAACCTCTTCAACATTTTTTCTAATAGAATAAAAATCGCCATTAGAACTTTGAATATCGAACAACCTTTTCAACTTTAAACATACATATAAAAACTTACAATATCAACGACAAAATGTTATCCTTGTTTATATTCGCCCTATTCATTTCTGTATGCCTCCCTTATCCTCTTCTAGATCCCTCAATACCCACCTTGTGAGGCTCCCTCTATATGAACCTCTTCTCATCTAGATTCTTTTATAATTGATTTTGGTTTGCCTATTTTCAAAAATAAAATAAAATTGGTATTACTTAAAAATATTGACATTTAGTCAAATAAATGTGTTCTATGAAGGTAGTTGTGTAAGGGTACGATATTGTAATCTACATTTGTCATTTCTATGGTACTACGGACTCACAAAATTAGTCTTTTATGGGAAACGCGGTGCTAAATTTTCACATGGCAGAATCATTGTCTTTCTTAGATGCAATGAAACCCCATCTACTATCGAATAAAACATAATATTTTTTACTTTCTTTTGTCCTCTTCAAGATTTTGCCATGTACGAAGAAAAAGGAAAGGAAAGTTGGGATTTTCTTAATTTTGGGGTGTTTTAATCAAGGATGGAAAAACCCAAAAAAAACATATAAGGCTAAGGAATCTTCAACCATACGGTTTGGGAAATTTTCTTTTTTACCCCTTAATAAATCATAATTGATATATGACTTAGCAAATTATTACATTGTGGATAATAAAATAAATTTAAATGTTGCATTTGTAAGGTTGATATTATAATGATCATATTTTTTAAATGTAAGTACATTAATAAAAAAATATTTAATAATTTTTGAGTATTCATAGAAATTTATATTTAATTTGATAATTATTCAAAGTAAAATATATTATTTTGATATTATATAGAAATTATTTAATATAATCTAAGTATAAACATAAATATTAAATATGTATTTTTATCAAATAAATTTATATAGTTGGCAACCTTTTTTAATTGAAAAGAAGTAAATTTGAATTGCTATGGGGCATTTTCTTCAAATTGAAAATAAGTATATTTCTTTGTATAGAATAACATTAACTGGCATCTATGATCAATAGATATTTAAATACACAAAGGTAATCCACTTTTGTCTAAGGAGATAAGCATACAATATGTAAATACATTTAAAAAACAAACTTAGGACACTTTCTAAGATAAGATATGAAAACAAAAGTTACAAGATCAATGATTACTCAACTATTTTTACAAGAACAAACAACAAAACTATATAATTACAAAGGCAACCAAATTATACCTATAGAGACTAAAAAAACTTTATACATATATATTTCTAAAAAGAAACAATGTCAACCATAGATCAAAAGGGTTAATTCAAGGGACCATAATTAATTGCATGTTACATCTAAAATAGAAATTTACCCTTTTTAGGGTAACTTATCTCATTATCCTCATAAACTATGGAGGAAGTTTTATATTTAATATTTAAAAGCAAGAAGCTACAACAAAAGATAACTTAAATAACATACATAGTTCTAAGAATCTTTTCATAAATATGAGATTTTATCAAAATCATATGTAGCGAGAAAAAAATTGCATTTCTATTGACTCTTGAGGAAGCTTTCTTGCAAGTGCCAAATCTAAAATTAAATTTATTTCATTCATTAAACATATAGTAAATATCTAACACTATAGATTTGTATAGTTCCCTAGATATTATTTGTTCACTGGATAGCAATCATAATGTTCTCTTGTCATAGTATAGTTGTCATGCCCACATTTTAATGTGGATCTAACACAATTGTCACCACTTTTGTTTTTTTTAAACATAAGTTTACAACTTAATGTGCTCCCGACAAGCCACCATTGCACAACACAGTGACTAAAGTCTAACGTTATCTAACATGATTAAATTGTTTGAATAACAATACATAGCTTAATTAGTTGCTAGTTCTTATTGATTGACTCCCTTATTCATGTTTTATTGGGTAGATGACTTTACACTCTTACAAATGTCATGAAGATATATTGTTATCAATAATGTCATTATTCAAGTGGTACTGATTTACAATATTAAGCATATAGATACCTCATCTCATTTTTGAGGGCAGGGCTACATCATGAAAATTATCTAGATTTAATTAGGTTTACCATTTGCTAATAACTCCCATAATATGAGAACTAACCCTACATGATTGGTTTCAAAATTCTTCATTTCCCTTGTTTAAATAATAATAACCTAGGATCATCTTACACATTAGAGTCATTAAAGAATAAATCTTTTAGTTCAACTACATCTTTAACTATATATATATATATATATATATATATATATATATATATATATATATATATATATATATATATATATATATATATATATATATATATATATATATATATATATATATATATATATATATATAAGATATAATTGATGCATATCTTGAGGTGAGTTAACACATTCCTCCTCACAAACTTAATTTTAAATGGACTTTGTTTCATTTTGACGCCTTCCATTTGATAAAATACCACTAGACCACCCTTACATGTTTACCAACTATTTTAGCATATCAACTTTAAGTATTTTGATATTAAATTTATTTCACCTGAAAATAACATCTTTCTCAACCCCATTTAGACAATTGATTTACTTAATAAGTGTGATAATTTTCACTTTCTGCTTTTATTTTTATACCATCCAAGGTTAATACTGATTAATTTGATAATGTTTAACCCATTTTCATTTAATTAAATAATTGATTTCGTAAAGTTCAAGTGTTTAAGTAGACCTTTTAACAGTCTGTATGCACAACTAAGGAATCAAATTTAGTCCATTACACCTTACTTAAATTAATTCTAAATCTTAAGGTCGCTTTATTAAATATCCTTGTTTGGTCTTGAATTTAAATCCCCTTTATAACTCTTAGTTAAAAATTTATCACTTATGCCAATTTATTATTATGAATAATTTTAGTGAAGCTCTTGATTTATTATTATTATTAATTGGCAATAACAATCACTTATTTAAATTGATAATCTTTTTTTGTCTCAAGGTATTTAATCAAGGTGAAATAATTTGTCAAAACCCATTTTAAATACTCAATATTATTTTTAACAATATTTATCCAATATTCAAACCATTCATCATAATTTTATGTATTTAAGTTTCATCAATTGAATAAAATAATTATAAAATAGTTTAATCCACAACTTATGAATTTTCTAAAAATTAACCCATAAATATTTTTTTTAATTACAATAAAACAAATTTAAAACAACTCTCTCTTTTCCAATTAGCAAGATTTTAAATTACTGCTTATTAAAATATGATGGTGATATCAAGTTGTAAAAGTTTCCTTAAATATTAAATTACAACTGAAGTTCTCATTTATTGAAAAAGTCTTGATTAATTTAGTTTAAATTACAACTCATGTTTCCCATTTATTGAAAAAACATTTTCTAATTTAAACAAAAAGTGAGTTGTTGAGCATTCAATCCCATCTATTAGATGATATTGAATCTCCACCCTTAGATCATAAGACAACAAAGTGAAACTTAAAATCATAAGGATTCTTATAATAGTTATTTTCTTCTCATATTCTTCATTGGTATGTTTCCAGGTTTAATGAGAGGACTGGAGCTTCACGATGATATTTGATTTTTTTGTTTCATCAAATCTCTTTTATTTGATTTTTTTGTTTCACTGTAGTTGCACATGACTTTCATCTTCTGTCATTTTAAATGCAGCTTCAAAAATTTTACACAGATTATGGAATGCCACTGAAGATGCCTCTCAACTAATAATAATATTGGTTCATGCTCTCAATTCCATATCCCCATTTGGTTCCTCTGTTTTAATTTACCCAATTTATTCATTTGTATATGTCTTCTCCTCATTTTATATTTATTTGTTTCTTCCTTCTTTTCTCTTACAATGGTTGCAGATTGGAGATTTACAGTCTTCTTGCCTTGCTACAGATTCTTACATTCTGGACTAAAGGGGAAATCTGCACATTAATTTTTCTTTTATATTATTAGGAAAACAAAATGTCGTAACCATGGATTTGTGGTCTCAAATTTAATTACCATTACCTTGCTGATATATATATATTTAATATTTTCAACCTGATCCTAGATTAGAAAATGAATGATAGAGTGATACTGAAATTATATTTTACTCTGATGCCCTATTACTAATACTATGCAAAGTATTATAATTTTTTATAATCTCAGCCAGAAAGAACAGTATTTAAATTGCATTCTAAATTTTGGAATAGAGAAATATATATATATATTTTTTTTTTTTCAAGCAGTTTTAAATCGGTCTCTGTACAATACGACCCCCACATGGGAGGCTGCAGCTCCTCATGTGAGGGCTGCGGCTACCTCAAGATTTTGTTTTAAATTTTATATATATATTTTGTTTGCCTTATTAAATTTTTTTCTTATCATTTATTTATTCTATAATAATAAGTGTTATATAAATATAATATATGATATATTATATATACAAAGTTAAATATGAATATAAATATAAATATTAATCAATCATATTTTATATTTAGATATTCAAAATATAAAACACATTATTATATTTATATACTTTATTAATTAGATTCAATTGATAAAGAAATCTATTTTAAGTATGGAAATATACACATTCATTAATTGATCATTTAAATCTAGCATACTAAGTTCTAGAGACGATTAGGTCTATTACTACTTTTTTCTATATAGACAAATAAATTGCATATAATCACATTAGTTAAAAATGTTAAGAGTTAGATTTAGATTTGTTAAATATTTAGCTCATGGAAATATGTGATTTGCAACTTTCCATCCACCAAGATTTTCTCTCCACTCTACATACATTTTGCAACTTGATGAATATCTCTCCTTTACATAATATATCACTTAACATAATTATTCTCTTTAAGTAAAAATCTCTCTTCATCTTAAGCATAAGAAATTAAATACATTTGTCTAACTTAAAAAGTTACAAGAAATACATTTCCCTTAAAAGTCTTGTGTAACAACTATCTCCCAACATTTCCTCCAAGGAAAAATCTAAGAAATATAAGGAGATAAGATGTCAATAATTAGGAACATGCTCTACCATATACTTTTCTTTCCCTTGTGACAAGAAGATTAACTTTCAACATTACACATAATATTTAGAAATAAAAGGAGCAACATGAATTTCTTTGTTACAAATATTATTGATGAACAACAATCAATTTACATGACATTGCACAAAGACTTGATCTATTACAAATAATATTGAAAAATTAATATTTACATGCCCATGAAATATATCTTGCTCTCCACTCAACCATAATGACATCATGAAGCCTCATGGGCTCTAGCCATACCCTCGAGCAAGCACTAAGAGATTACCAAATGATCTTGGTTTTGTCTCAATTGTGGGGGCCTAGGTTAATTGACTATGTTAGTTCAGTGGAGGCTTCATTAGGAAGGGTGAGTCGGAAATATTTTTCTTGCACTCAAATAGCAAAAGAACAAAAGGAACTTCTACATCAGATTTTGGGTGGAAGAATAGTATTCATAACAGGGAAAGTTGATCGGATAATATGCGCTCCATCCAAGAATGGATGTTATACAATCAAGCAGGGCTATAAAGCGATTCTTAAGAAAGTTGATCAAGGTCAGACTCAGAGGGCTTATTCATTCTGTTGGAATAGTGTGATTTTACTAAAAGTGGGCAACTTTGCATGACTTGTGTTGAGAAAAAGAGTGCTCACAAGTGATCGACTTGTAAAGCTAGGAATTGAAAATCCCTTTAATTGTGTTTTATGTGGCCAAGCTTTGGAAGATCCTAATCACTTGTTTTTGCAATGCCCGTTTGCTCAAAGTTGTTGGTTATTTGTATTACAAAAAATGAGTTTCTATGCTCCATTGCCAAACTCAATATGGGACCTTTTTTTATTCTTGGCTAGTGCTATATAAAACCCCCTTTTTTGCATGCATTTGGTGTATGATCCCAATAGCAGTGACATGGTCTATTTGGTGGGAGTGAAACAAGCACATTTTCAAAAAAGTTTCTACCACAAATTAAACTATTCATGCAATTATTGAAAAATGAGTCATAGAGGCAATAAATGTCTGGGTTCAAGATCACAAGAATGTTGGCTCTATGTTTATATCATGGGATAATAATGTTTTAAGGAATTGGCAGGGTATAAGTTTTCCTTTTAAAGGAAGTTTGAAGCAGCCTTATAAGGAAAATGTGGATAGGAGTACAATTAAATGGTGCCCACCAATATCAGATTTCTATAAGTTGAATTTTGATGGAGCATCTAGAGGGAACCTAGGTGTTTTAGGGGCAGGGGTATGTATCAAGGATTTGAAGGGAATTGTGAAATCAGCTAGATCAATTATTTTATCGTTAGGAACAAATAACATAGCAGAGTTAATGGCTATTCTTTATGGTCTGCAACTTGCAAGACAACTTTAAATCAGTGCTATCCACATAGAAGGTGACTCCCTGATAATTGTAAATGTGTGCAAAGAAAGGAAATGTTTCAATTGGCATATAAAATATGTAATGCAAAACATATGGAAGCTTTTAGATGAATTTAATTCTTATCAGATATCACATATGTATCAGGAGGGAAACATGCTTGTAGATTGTCTAGCCAATTTGGGGTGCGAAAAGGAAGAGGTATATTTCATGGAGAATGATGTTAAATTAAATATTTTTCTAGATAAAGTGGAAATAATAAGTCAAGAAACCACATAATACTGATAAGAAATGTATGGAACTCTGGCCACAAAACTACAAAGTACCTATTCCAGTTCGGCCATGGGAGATACCCTTCTCAAGGTGATGAGGGCGCAGCCTGAGACACAGAAAATAACCCACAAACAAGATAATAATTTTATTATTCAGAAAATGGAGCTTCTTACATGCAGAGGATCTCAAATCCCCAAGTTCTACAACACATGCAAGCTACAGAAAGCTACAGAATAACCCTTTCGCAATATGCGAGCTTGTCCCCAAAAAGTTACCCAAAAATATTAGAAACCCGCCCATAAATAGAGCTCCTCTTTAGTTTGGAGCCAAAACAACATTAAAATTTAAGTTTAGGCAGGTTTGGCACCAAAAATTACAAGTTGAAGTTTAAATTTCAAAAGAACATTTGCAATTTTATCTTCTAGAAAGTGCGCCAACTTCCCGGGGCCATAACTTTTGATCCGGGGCTCCGATTCACGAACCGTTTGAACCGTTGGAAAGGTCTCAAGTCAAGAACACGCTCAAAATTTGCTACACCAATTTTGGCAAGTTTTGGGGCCATTATGGAAGCTCTAAGTGCCTCAAATCCAACTCAAAAGATTTTCAGTGCAAATCTGGGAAACTAAAACTGCAATATCTTTCAACCCAGGAATAGAAAATAAAAATCGTACATTGGAAATTTCATTATGACAAAAAGGGTATCCAAAAATGTAAAAACATCTAAAAACTAAGAAACTTGAAATTTAACTATTTTTGGGTGATGCAAGATTGCCCTTACACCACTAGATGCTCCTGCATCGACACCCAGGGTAATTTGAGAAGTGACCCCGTCACATCTCAGATGGTGGAGGAAAACCCAAAGGTCAACCTCTGCCTTAGGCAACCATGATGAATCTTCAACAGGCCTTCCTTTCCATTTCACCAGATATTCTTCATACTCCCTATTCCTGGTACTCCTTCTCACATGACTATCCAGGATTTCTTCAATCTCTTCCTTTTCTAAGTAGGTGTTGGAATCCCACGTTGTTCCATCATTGGTACTTCCTTTGCGCCACCTTCATGATACTCTGTCAAATCTGAAATGTTGAACACAGGGGAAATGTTGAATCCATCCGACAACTCTGCCTCATATGCATTCCCTGAATCATGCCTCTTCAAAATTTTACAGGGACTGAACTTCTTTATCTTCAATTTGTTATATGTTCCCACTGGAAACCTTTCTTTCCTCAAGTCGACCATCACTTCATCACCAATCTGAAACTCCTTATACCTCCTCTTCTCATCTCCTTTAGCCTTATAACATATTCATCTTGTTAATATGTTCTCTTACCTTCTCATGTATATCCTTGATGTGTTCTGCAAAATCTTTGGCTTCAGCACTTATTTTCTTCTCTTGTTCCATCTTCCTCAATTCTGGAGCTGTTCTGGGGCTACCTCCATACACAATCTGAATGGTGATCTACCAGTGCTTCTGTTGACAAAATTGTTGTAAGAAAATTCTGCCTGGGGTAAGATCAAGTCCCATCCTTTGGGTTTATCTCCTACCAAACATCTCAAGGTTACCCAGACTCCTATTAACAACCTCTGTCGCCCATCTATTGTGGATGGTGTGCGAACTAAACTTCAACTCGCCTTCTTTTCCACAAGGTCCTCCAAAAGTACCTACAAATTTGGTGTCACAATCTGAAACAATACTTCTTTGGTAGACCATGTAGCCTCACCACCTCTTTGAAGAACAAGTCAGAATGTGGATCGCATCATGGGTCTTCGACATGGAATGAAATGTGCCATCTTCAAAAACCTATCAACCACCGAAAGACTAAATCATTCCCTCGTTGTGTCTTGGCAAGCCAAGAACAAAGTCCAGACTTATATCCTCCCATGGCCTCTCTGGTATAGGTAAGGGCTGGTATAAGCCTGTATTCTGGCTCACTCCTTTAGCCATCTGACATACCCCTAGCTTTGTACAAACTTCTTCACATCCTGTGACAACTGAGGCCAATAATAATGCTCACTGATAATGGCAATGGTCTTATCCCGACCAAAATGTCATGCCATTCCTCCACTATGCTTCTCCTTTATCAGTTCTCCTCATGGAACTCCTCTTGGATACACAATTGACTTCCCTTAAATAACATGCCATCGTGGATTATGAAATCCAACCACCTTGTCATGTCCACTGTAATAGGTTCCTTGCAGGCTTTCCAAGCTCTGGAAAATCAGGATCTTCTGCATACAGTGTCTTGAGTTCATTGAACCCAACCACTTCAATCTGCCTCTTTGTCATCAATGTATGCCTCCTACTTAAGGCATCTACAACCCTATTTGACTTCCCACTCTATGTTTCAAAACAAAGGTATAACTCTGCAAAAACTCTACCCATTTCATATGCCTCTGATTTAATTTTCCCCGACTATTTAGGTGCGCAAGGCCTGATGATCAGTATATAGAACAAATTCCTTCGGCAACAAATAATGTCTCCATTTCTTTAATGCTTGAACTATTGCATAAAATTCTTGATCATATACAGAATACTTTCTCTTGGCATCATTTAACTTTTCACTGAAATAGGCAGCTCCTCATGTGAGGGTTGCGGCTACCTCAATATTTTGTTTTAAATTTTATATATATATATATATTTTGTTTGCCTTATTTAATTTCTTTCTTATCATTTATTTATTCTATAATAATAAGTGTTATATAAATATAATATATGATATATTATACATATAATATGTACATAAAAAGTTAAATATGAATATACATATAAATATTAATCAATCATATTTTATATTTAGATATTCAAAATCTAAAACATATTATTATATTTATATACTTCATTAATTAGATTCAATTGATAAATAAATCTATTTTAAGTATGGAAATATACGCATTCATTAATTGATCATTTAAATCTAGCATACCAAGTTCTAGAGACGACTAGGCCTATTACTACTTCTTTCTATATAGACAAATAAATTGCATATAATCACATTAATTAAAAATGTTAAGAGTTAGAATTAGATTTGTTAAATATTTAGCTCATGGAAGTATGTGATTTGCAACTTTCCATCCACCAAGATTTTCTCTCCACTCTACATACATTTTGCAACTTGATGAATACCTCTCCTTTACATAATATACCACTTAATTAACATATTTCTTCTCTTTAAGTAAAAATCTCTCTTCATCTCAAGCATAATAAATTAAATACATTTTTCTAACTTAAAAAGTTACAAGAAATACATTTCCCTTAAAAGTCTTGTGTAACAACTATCTCCCAACATTTCCTCCAAGGAAAAATCTAAGAAATATAAGTAGTTAAGATGTCAATAATTAGGAACATGCTCTACCATATACTTTTCTTTCCCTTGTAACAAGAAGATTAACTTTCAACATTACACATAATATTTAGAAATAAAAGGAGCAACATGAATTTCTTTGTTACAAATATTATTGATGAACAACAATCAATTTACATGACAGTGCACAAAGACTTGATCTATTACAAATAATATTGAAAAATTAATATTTACATGCCCATGAAATATATCTTGCTTTCCACTCAACTGTAATGGCATCATGAAGCCTCATGGGCTCTAGACATACCCCCGAGCAAGCACTAAAAGATTACCAAATGATCTTGGTTTTGTCTCAGTTGTGGGGGCCTAGGTTAATTGACTATGTTAGTTTAGTGGAGGCTTCATCAGGAAGGGTGAGTTGGAAATATTTTTCTTGCACTCAAATAGCAAAAGAACAAAAGGAACTTCAACATCAAATTTTGGGTGGAAGAACAATATTCATAACAGGGAAAGTTGATCGAATAATATGGGCTCCATCCAAGAATGGATGTTATACAATCAAGTATGGCTATAAAGCGATTCTTAACAAAGTTGATCAAGGTCAGACTCAGAGGGCTTATTCATTCTATTGGAATAGTGTGATTTTACCAAAAGTGGGCAACTTTGCATGACTTATTTTGAGAAAAAGAGTGCTCACAAGTGATCAACTTGCAAAGCTAGGAATTATAAATCCCTTTAATTGTGTTTTATGTGGCCAAGCTTTGGAAGATCCTGATCACTTGTTTTTCCAATGCCCCTTTGCTCAAATTTGTTGGTTATTTGTATTACAAAAAATGAGTTTCTCTGCTCCATTGCCAAACTCAATATGGGACCTTTTTTATTCTTGGTCGATGCTATATAAAACCCCCTTTTTTGCATGCATTTGGTATCTGATCGTAGTAGCAGTGACATGGTCTATTTGGTGGGAGCGAAACAAGCGCATTTTCAGAAAAGTTTCTACCACAAATCAAACTATTCATGCAATTATTAAAAATTCAGTCATAGAGACAGTAAATGTCTGGGTTCAAAATCACAAGAATGTTGGCTCTATGTTTACATCATGAGATAATAACATTTTAAAGAATCGGTAGGGTATAAGTTTTCCTTTTAAAGGAAGTTTGAAGCAGCCTTATAAGGAAAAAGGTGGATAGGAGTATAATTAAATGGTGCCCACCAATATCAGGTTTCTATAAGTTGAATTTTGATGGAGCATCTAAAGGGAACCCATGTATTTTAGGGGTGGAGGTATGTATCAGGGATTTGAAGGGAATTGTGAAAGCAGATAGATCAATTATTTTATCGTTAGGAACAAATAACATGGTAGAGTTAATGGCTATTATTTATGGTCTGCAACTTGCAAGACAACTCCAAATTAGTGCTATCCACATAGAAGGTGACTCCCCAATAATTGTAAATGTGTGCAAAGAAAGGAAATGTTTCAATTGGCATATAAAATATGTAATACAAAATGTATGGAAGATTTTAGATGAATTTAATTCTTATCATATATCACATACGTATCGGGACGGAAAAGTGATTGTAGACCATTTAGCCAATTTGGGGTGCGGAAAGGAAGAGGTATATTTCATGGAGAATGATGTTAAATTAAATTTTTTTCTAGATATAGTGGAAATAATAAGTCAAAAAACCATAGAGTACCAATAAGAACTTTATGGTATTCCGGCCACAAAACTACAAAGTACCTATTCCAATTCGGCCATGCGAGATACCCTTCTCAGGGTGCATTGAGACAGAACATCTACAACAAGTATTTAATCCAATCCACATCGGGAAGAGCTTCTATGTCTTGAAGTCACCAGAAATCCAAACTTGAGAACATTTGGTCGGTAGGTTGTGAAGTTTTGAGAACCACCGACGGATCAACAAAGAAGAGTCGAGCATGTTTAGAACCTTCAAACTTTTAAATAGAGGAGTCGGTGACATAAGGATATGTCACGAAGTCACTGGAAATCCAAACTTGAGAACATTTGATCAGAGGTTGTGAAGTTTTGAGAACCACCGACTGACCGACAAAGAAGAGTTGGGCATTGTTAGAACCTTTGAACTTATAAATAGAGGATTCAGTGATATAAGGTGTTCTAAAACTTAGATAACCTCTGACAACAAAGAAATCGAGTGGTTGGGAGGTTAGGAAACTTTAGAACCTCTCGACTTAGGTTAGGAAAAGTATGAACCCGCCGAATTTGACAAGACAATGTTATGGATTCAACTCAGAATTTCAATTTTCTTCAGTTCGTGGCATACAAATTGTTATGGTTATCATGGCCAATTTTGGCTTATATGTAATTATCTACTTATAATATCAATATAAATGCAGGCTTCTAGCCTTTTGAATAAAAAAATAAATATATTATTTTATTTTAAAATTATTTTAATTTATTTGAATTTTTTTCAAAATTATTTTACTTCTATTTACATTGTTTAGTAAAGAGTTGTTTTATTTAATTAATAATTATTTATAAACAACTTTTGAATAAGTAAAAATAAATAAAATTTTAAAATAATTCTAAATTAAAATAAAATACAACTATTTTTAGCAAATAAAATAGTATTGTTTTCTCCATTTTTCACATAGATATATAATATATTTAATTGATTTTTTAAAGCATGGAGTTCTTATTGTGGAGACACAAGTTCAAATCTGAAAGAGACATCTAAAATTGAATTCAAAACTCGCAATGACATCTGGACCACCTACACAAGTAATTTAGCCAGCAGATAGTTGAAAATATGAAGTCATTATCAAATTGAATAACAAAAGATCAACACTTCAAAAAACAAAACAAACAGAATCTACTATCCCATAAACTTATGAACTATACCTTAGTTTCATACAATTCTAGTTGTATTTCTAGAAAATTGCAGAAAAGCAGTGTCCAATGGAAGAGAGAGAGGAGAGGGAGAGAAAGTCAAGCAAGACTTCTATGATTTGTTGCGGTTTCTGCACACAAGGAATATGCAGCTGTGTCCAGGGAATATTGATGTATTCAAAACTTACAATGACATCTCAACTATTTATACAAGTAATTTCGCAGCAATTTCATTTCAAGATCTATTCAATCAGAAAATAGTTAAAAGAATGGAAGAGTTCATTATCGAATTGAATAACAAGAAATCAACACTTCAAAAAGCAAAACTAAAAGAATCTAATTTCGTACAATTCTAGAAAATCTCAGAAAAAGAGAGTTCAATGTAGGAGAGAGGGGAGGGAGGGAAAAGTCAAGCAAGACTTGTATGGTTCGTTGCTGTTTCTGCAAGCAGGGCATATGCAGCTAGGTGCAGGGAATATAGATGTATTCAGGTATCAACCCAGGATTGTTGGTAAATCCTATTTCTTTAGTTGGTAGAACTTAGTACGTATCATCACACACGTATCTGCTACAGTGAGCTGTCAACATCTCTGGTACTTGCTCTATACGTCCTTGCAATAACATGCAAGCTCTGCTATCTCACTGAGAAATGCTTGCTGATAGAAGAAGAATAAACAGTCAATCTTGTTATTTTTAATTTTTGCAGTTCGTTTATTTATTCAAGATGTTGACGATAATTATTTTCTTTATCCAAGATGACGAGCTCCCCCATTTTCTCAACAGTACCCTATTCATTTTTTATATGTTTCCATACTAAAAATTGACCAGGGCAGCTATGTTTTTGCCTGTAATTGTATTATTTGATATGCATATAATAATTGATTTTTTTTGGGCAGCAGCTGCAACACAGCTGTTTTCATTAGATTATGAATCTAAACGATGAAACTCATTGTAGTCACCTAATTTAGCTCTTCCCGAACCAGTCTCACCCTTGTAGATCACAACAAATAATTTTATTAAAATGTAATGAACAACAAAGCAATGGGGGTGATTAAAAGAGCCATAGGGGCGTCACATTTAACTACTCATAGCCGTGACGTTTGAATTCATTTTAATATGATGGAAAAGGGTATAGTATTATTTTATTTAAAACCTAATGAAATTCTTACATGCATATTGTTCTCCTTACGCAATTATTTAATGATGTAAATAACTATTCTAAAATAATGTAGTCACATGGTTTCTTTGAATAAAGAGTATATTTTGTATCGAATAAAAATGAATTTTTGTATTTGATATAGGTTTTTTAAGTATATTATTGATAAAAAAAATTATTATAGTTTAAAGGGTACATTTAGAATATATCTATTTATCAATTCTACTTTTAATATCAGATGTAAAATTATACTAAATAACTTAATTTTGAAGATGATAACTTCCAACACATGAAGTATCATTTGAACTAAGTTGTCGATCAAGTAGTTAACAAGGGGTCCAGTTTCACACAAAAGTAAGAGGTAAGGGGTTCTTGAGAGAGATTAGGGTGAAAATTTCATAGCAAATAGCTAACAAGGGGCCCTCACAAAAAAGTAAGGGGTAAGGAGTTCTTGAGAGAGTTTACTCTAAAAAATTCCTAACAAGTAGCCAACAAGGCATTCAATCTCACAAAAAAAAAAGGGGTAAGTGATTCTTGAGAAAGATTAAGGTTACAATCTCTTTAAAAGATTCATAAAAATTATAAATTTGAATATATCACCTTTCAACACATCAAGTGTCATTTGAGCTAAATCATTCATCAAGTAGCCAACAAGGGATCAAACATCAAACAACAATAATAGGTTTTTAAAGAGATTAGGGTGAATCCTTTCTAGAGAATTTCATAAAATTATAATCAAGAATGATTAGTTATCTCTTTGAAAAAATACAATGCATATTAACCATAAATATATGCAACCAAGAAACATGAGACCAAATCCAAAGTTAAAAAATTTTAATCAATAGATTACAAGGGATCATAATCACTATGCACACTCACAATGCCTAGTGAAGAATTAGATGGATGAACTCAAATTATAATTTTTCTCTATTTCAATGGATACACTACTAAAAATTATTAGTATACACTTATATGTGAGATGAAATCATAGACTTTAGAGTCCCTACATATTTCATGACCAAATTATCAATGAAATATTGAGATGCACTTCTAGGTTGTATGGTAGTAGGCTAGATTTGTGATTGGTTTGAATTAAATGGCTCTATAAACTAATAGTTGGAAGAAAAGAAATAATTAAAGGTTCATCTTTTGTCATCATGAATTCTATAAATTCATGTATAAAAAAGGACACTCACTGATTTTGATTGAATAAATGATAAGCATTTATGTATTATTCTTTATTCACACACATGCAACATACACCATCCACAACATGAATACATAAAATTTTATAAATTTTTCCCACTCTACCATATTTAAAACTTCCTTCTACATGGTTTCCAATAGCCATGGGGTCCCTTGACCCCCTCCCCCCTCTCCACTTGCATCGGTTGTACAAACGACTAACGCCTATGTTTTGGTTGGTCTTCCGAACCCGAGGGGACCTCCTTCAAGTCCTCACCCTGTTTCAGATGGTCCTCTTGATCTCATTAACTCTTTTGATGTTTTGAATCTCAAGGCTTAGAAAATTGTTCTTGTGGGTGATGCTTGAGGTGAAAATTTGTGAGGAATTGCAATACCTAAGTTCTTTGAGTCTAAAAATGGAATGAAACTAAAACTTCTTGATTACATCCAATTGAAAGAATCACCCCTCAAAGGAGAATTACTTGGTCCAGGTAGTTTTTCTCTTTTTACCCCATTGTTGTGGTTTGACACTAGACTATAGCTAAATGATGTTTGAAAGGAAGTATGGAGGTGATTGTTATGGCTAGTGGCATGTTCCTCTTCAAGTTCACTTGCAAGGATAATCTTTTTCCAATTCTCACCATAGCCCCTTGGATATATGACAAACCCAATTTATCTTCAAGTGTAGATGGAAACTAAGCTTTGACCCTATCGTAGATCTCAATAAAATAGCCCCTATTTGGGTCAAGATCCCTAGGATTGCTCTCAATTTCTGGGATGAAGTGGTGTTTCAATAAATTGGTAATTCTATTGGACACTTTATTTCAATGGACAACACAAAAAAATAAGTACAAGTTTGTGTTTTCTTGTTGATGTATGAATATTGATATTTATAGGACTCTTCCTAATTTAATCATTCTTAATTCTAAGTTTTGGAAGTGGTCCCAACCAATTCTATATGAAAATTCTATGGTCTTCTATCAAAATTACTCAAAAATAGGACATTTAATCACTGATTGCAAAGCCCCCTTGAAGCAAAATAAAAAATTATTAAAGAGCCTTTGGTTACAACAATGGATGGCTCAGAGGGTTACCATTTCAAAGATGGCATCCTAAATATCCTCATCTCCCCTTTGAAACATGATAACAATAAAGGAGTTAAGATTGGTCTACCTAAGAAGAAGACCTCTAAAGCTTTGTCCCCTAGTAGGAAAGAAAGCTCTATAAGAGGATCTAGATAGCTAATTGACTTGCACCAAAAAAATTTAAGGATTAAGGCCCCCTCACCCCCTATAATGGAAGAAAAATAAGAGGGGGAGATAAATAGTGAATACCATAGATCTATTAGATCTCAAATATGACCTCCCCTCAACCTATTGAAGCCTTGCAATATGTAACATAAATAAAGATAAATACACCCAACACCCTTATGAAAGATAGCATTTCACTCTCTCTGAGATAATTGTTACACCCCGTTGTGAGTTTACCTATTTACTATTACTTTGATTGGTTAAAATATTGAATATATGAATGTGTTTGCAATTCTAATTGGAAAGCATGTGCTTGTACTTTGTTTAAATTGTATTATTGAAAAATTTAATGCAAGAAAGATATCGCCCATAGGAATTCCCCTCTTCCTCTTCTTTCATGACTTCACAACCCTCAATAATGTCCTTAGTTCCTCTTATTGTTCCTAGCACAAGAAAAGGAAAGGCAACCATGTTGTGGAAGTATAAATCACAAGTTTTCTAACTCAAATTTTTTCCCACTATCCCCTGACCCACCCTCTATAGTAAGGGGAAGCAAGCACTCAAAGTTTCCTCTTCTTCTATTGTTCCTATGTCTCAACCTCTGAGGCATCCTTTCATTCCTTGACCTACTTCTAAAGTATACAAAAGAAAGGGACCTATAGTCGAAGTGCCCATCTCTATTTTTGTTCCTCCTCTTAAATCCCTCCTCAAGAGACCACTCCTCAGTTGGCAACGACTGTGGAGACTACTCCTCTCATGGAACAAGATACCCCAAAGTCCTCTTGTTAAATTATCATAGCATTCAAATTTTATTCTTCAAATTGTTAGTAGACTCTTTAGTGTTTCTACCAAAAAGCTCTATTTTTGGACCATATGAGACTACAACATGTCGCAGGGACGTTTGTGCATCATGATGTAGTCCTTAGCTGAAAGCTACTCAGCTTGCTCATGAGACCTTTGAAGCCTACTCTTTTGGTCTCTAAAATCCTTATCTTTCAAAACATCATAAAACATAAAATATAGTCAAAACTCTTGTCCTTTTTCCTTTGTCACTTAGGCTTTTCGCTTGAGGTAGCGGAGGAACACTCACCCCTTGAGGAGGATGGGTGGTGTCATTTTTTCTCCTCTATAGGGATATAAATAGATATCCAAGTTTGAATCTCTTGAATGAGAGGGTCACAAGTGTCACTCTCTCATTAATCCCTCAAGCTCAAATCCACACATGTGTTCAAACTTGAGTGATATTTTGGCGGATATGAGAGGGTTTGGAGTGTGTTTCACTCTAACAAGAAAGTCCTCTCACCATTAAGAGGAGGTGGCTGAAATTTGAACACTAAAACTCTTGATTTGTTTCTCATAAATGAGTTTGAAAGACTCCACACTCTACCCTTTCCCCTTGATTTTACCTCGATGCACTTGCTACACCATCCTCCCTTTGGGTTGTCTGGACCCCCACGCTAGAGGGAAGGTGGTTAGCATGAGTTGTATCTAGAGCCAAGGGAAATTATGAGGTATAATATCTATAGCCTTAAATGAGACCCCCAGCCATAGGTACTTAATCTAGGGTCCTAAAAAACATGATTATACCCTAAAATAAGATTTTTAATCCCTCTTAAACTCCCTTTAAAGAGAGTACAAATTTTGAACTTAACTAAGTCTTCCATCACTTAATACCACTTACACCATATAATAACATGACTTTACAAATAATTAAACCACAAAAGACAATTCACAAGCATTATCCTCATAACCACAAGTTCTACACATGACCCATAGTCCTTAACCCTCAAAACATTTCCTAGGTTCTAAGGTTTCATTTAGAAATTAAAAATAAATAAACCACAAACATAATATTCACTTGATCCTTAATGCTAACCCACACCTTGACTCATTTTTCATTGCACAAGGTCACATTCGATAACTTCAACCAAGTGAAGTATTGGGAAGGGTTTGAATGGTTCTACCTTCTTCCTATTAACATTCATCTCATATGCATTTTTCTTGATATATAATCAATTAAAGAATCATGATAATCACCTGCTCACAATTTCAATAAGATTCAATTCAATTGTTAGTGGATATGAATATATCTATATATATAAATTTTTACCTTCCTCAAAATTGTAGGATAGAAATTTGAATCTTTCTTTAACAATATTGAGATTCTATCCTTAATTATTTAACTACAATATTCAATGGGTCCTTAAACAATCACTTATTACTAAATACCATCATGTGGCCCGATATCCAATGTACACAACTTACCTTGTTAGTTCACCTTAGGTATACTTATTGGTTAGCATTTTCTTGATTTATCATTGATGATGTTTCACTAATAATCCTTTTTGAAATTTTTTGAAATCTTCAAAGGTCCAAGTTCATTCCCAAATATTATTCTTTTCTAAACAACACAAAACACATTAGAAAATCATTTGTACTAAAGTTAGGTACACACCATTCCCTTTCTTGTATTGATTTTTTTTTTATGTCATGCTATTTGCATACATTCCTAACAGGTTTGTTAATCAACATTTAGTAAGTCACATTTACTACAATAGTTATTTAAACTAGACAATACAACAATTACATTAAGCATATAATTTGGTACAATCATTAATGGTCTTCTATACCTATAGAACCTAAATATATATAACTTTCTCAATTACACACACTCATTCAATCATAATGTTCTAAGAGAATAAAAGCAGAAATTTACCCAATCTATCTGTTAAAGATTCCATTACTATATCATATTTAAACAATATTGGTCAAGACATCAAATGGTTCACTAATCTAACATAATTGAACTTATTAAGGAGTCACAAAAGTTATAGACGAGGTTGGGCCTCATAATGTTCCACATATTTAACTCCTCTTGTATTGAATCCCTTAGCCCATTGATGTACTTTACCACTTCTTATCTCCCTCATCATGATGTCCTAACCTAATTGTTAACAAATAGAACTTTTTAGTGTATTCCTTCATAGTAATGTTCCTTTGCCACAAATTGTGCAACTCCTATAGCAACTCTAACTCATAGTTGACCATAATGAACTTGGATTTGAACTTATCAACCATCTAGTCCCACTTTCTAGTGCTCATCTTACATTTAATTTTCTCTCTAACTAGACTTATTCCCACCATATTATAATATAAAATTTTATCTTGGTCTTCAAAAAATTCACCCTATTGAGGTCCACAATATCCTCATACTAAAAATGATCCTCCAAAGTAGTGATCTAATCCATCATTTCCTTGAGATTCAAATTTATTAAATATTTTTGGATGTTCACTTTAGTCCTCTTACCAATGTTAATTATGGCCCATCCTCTTGTAATTTTCCTCTTCACTTCGACCAAATTCTATATGATTTTCCCCGTATTCCTCATCGCTTTTCTTGGCCCTAGGGTTAGGGTTCCTTGAACAACATTTCTCAAATGCATTCATCATGTTCTACATTTATTTCAAATTTTCATACATCTCCTTCTCCTATTCACAACATTAATAACACCTCACCCTTTTTTTGGTATTGTCTTGACTTGATAAAAACTACCGTTGGGTCAATTATTTGTCCATATTCACCCCTTGTAAATTTTCTCACAATCAATACTTCTATTCACAACCCTCTTTCCAAATACCCTATCTCGTTAAATATTATTTAATTATTGTAAAGCATAAAAAAATCATAGTGCACTTTCTTTGTTTACTTATGCCTTATTTTACATCAACACTCTCTACCCCTTTTTATCAAACTTGAATCATGAAATTTTTCATCAATTTGGTTCACCTACTTCCACACCAACACTCCAACACTAATTTATGATTCACCTTGCTCTCATATCAACTAATGTAGTCATAGTTTAAGGGTCTGATGAAGGACTATCTAGCCATGTATCCTAGCATAAAATTGCACACATAACCCAAAAATATCATAGAAAAATAACATTCTTATTTATTTAATATTTGCATGATTATCACCAAGATGATAACTTGTCATTTTATTTCATTGTATTTATCATGATAGATCAAACACAAGTTACACTATTAAATAACCTCATATTTACACACTAGTGAGACAATAAACCATCTCATCTATTAGCTAAATATAAGCATGTATTTTTCTTAATTATGAAGATTATCAAGACCAAGCATGATGAGGAAAGTGAAAGATTTTCAGTTGGAGCTGTCAATATTTCATCATATCTTGAAAATTATGATCTAGGTTCTTGAGATTTTTTGAAAGAAATTAGCAAACAATTAGATGAAAAAACCCATTAAATTTCACAAGTACCCAATTTGTGGTTTGAGATAACGATTCACCAATCCATGTGCTAGAATTTTTTCATTCATTTGTTTCCATGCTCTGGAACTTGTTCATGCATTTTGGTGCATCTTTCAGCGATGCTCTGGAACTGAGTGGGATCTAAGTGAAGGATAAGTATGATGGAATTTATGAAGAGGTTGAGTAGTTTGAGCTTATTTTGATTAAGTTCAGAGAATATAACGGCAGTTGAAAATATCTAGGGAGTTGTTCAACTCAGTTTATGGGCAGTTGAGAGCATATAGGAGCATATTTAAGAGTTTTAATGATAGAAGAGGTCAAGGGAAGGTTTCTTCAACACTCTAACAACCTTTTGGAATAGTTTAAAGGGTTGAAAAGTAGGGATTATTGTTTTGGACGACCAAAGGAGATTGACATAGCAAAATGGAGTAAAGACTTGTCATTTTCTCCTCAACACATGTTCCTATCTTCTAGCAAGCTATTTCACATCTATAAGGATCATCTTTTAGACATTTTTTTTGGGGGGAAGAGTTTCATGAAATAATATAGTTCAATATTTTAGTAGCAATAGTTGTTTGTAGTTTCATTTCTTAGCAATCATTTCATTTCCAATTCTTTACATTTCTAGTATTTCCCTTTACAAGTTTCTTAGGATAGATTTGATTCTAACATTTCATTTACAAGCTCTTAGATTATATTTGATTCCAAAAAAAATTTCCATGCATTTCTTTTCAATTCTATTTGTAGAAAAAGAATTTCATGCAAATGATTTCTTCTCCCTCTTGCTTATCACCATGGACACCGCCTTGAATTGACATTTATAATTAAATGATGAGGGCTATTGCGACCCTTATCACACACTACTCTAAATAAATACAATGTACCACTTTATTATCTCCCTTAGGATTGCACTCCACATCATACTCCTTGTTCTCCACTAGGATTGTACTCATCACTATGACAATCCATAGGATCAATAGGGATGTTGTGAAAAATGACATAAGTGTGTCTAATAGGCATAGATAAGCACTAATCAACTCCTTGAAGGAAAAAATGAGACATGATAAACAAAACCATAATATCATGAAATCAAGATCTTGAACAATATGTAATTTTTTATAATATTTTGTAGATATGCAAATTGTGAGTAAAATGTGATTTTTAAAAATATATACCTTTTTTATATTTTCTAATTTTATGAAGAATTAGAATTAAATGTTGAAAGTAAATACTAAAATAGATAGTCAAAACCTAGATAAAATTTAATATGAATTGGCCTAAAAATACAAGCTAACAATATGCAATTTATGATGTTATTTGATTTATTGAAAATTATTATAGATACTGAAACATAAGCTTATCCTAATAATTAATGATAAGTTACTTTAGAAAACTCCACATTAATAAAATATTTGACTTTATGATGAAAATTAATAAGGTAGTAGCAAACTAATCACCAATTGAACAACAAAAAATAATTTTAGAATGACAACAATTTTTTTTTAAAAAACACACCAAGCATTACTTAAACATACCACAAATTACTCAAAGGTTAGACTCAACAACACCTTAAAAAGGTGCATTAGCTTCCAAAAAAAACTTCCAAAGGGTTGTGCTCATTATTATTAAGTTGCATTGGGATTTCCTAGTAGTTAAATAAAAAGTATTGTGATCTCCTAATTAGATAGGCACGTACAATAGTTATAATTATGATGATAGTATCAAATCTAGCTAAAATTAAATCTTACATGGATAATTGATATAATAAATAAAAATTGAAAGCTATCAACCTATGAATGTAATTTGTGAAGTACAAAATTCAAATGCAAATCCAAAATGGCCCCTCTTAAAACACACATGTGATATGTGAGTAGAACCACTCTAAAGGGTATGAGGGTTTTCCGTTAGAATTTGTTGTCATTATTTTCATTGAGTGACACGTCAAAGTGACATTGTTGTCATTTCAAATTGACAAAATGTCTTGAACTACTTTTAGACTATAGGAATCGGTCGAGTATTCGTCCCCTATAAATTGCAGTGTGCCTAGTAAACTTTTTTCACATGACCGGTGTCACTGGCGCTACACACCCTCCAGTACCATGGGGATGGTGGGGATACTAGACAGGTCATGACCTCTTTCCTACAATAGGATGCTTTATCCAATTGATCTAGGCCCACCGCCCCACAAAATGTCTTATTTTGATTCCAATCTTCAATTCAATTATTTTTACAATTAAATGATTTAACTTGAATTGTATCATAGATAAAATAAATGAATGCTTGGTATGAAAGAAATTTAAAAGATTTAAAATGACCAATGCCAAATAAATACTATGAGGAGTAGATCAAAGGAGGAAGTGAGGAAAAGTTGAAGAAAAATATTAAAAGTGCATATTTGGGAGGGAATAGGTTGGCACATAGTAGAAGAGGGAAGGCCACACATTTTTTTAAAATTAAAATATAATTGGAAATTGAAGGCCAAGATTCATGGTGAAGAGAGAAGACCATGAAAAGACAAAATGAATGGTATGTGCAGCTAGTGACAAGGAAGAAGTAGGCATCACATCCATAGAGAGGGGTCATGGGAAGTGTTAGCACTATAAAAATCTCACACTTTTACTGGCCTTCATTCATCCATCTCTCACATACCACTAGAATTTTCCACACCTTAATTCAATGATCAAAACAAATTGTTAAGATTTGTGTGACCAGATCCATTTCACAATCCATGTTCACCTATAATCCCATCAAAATGACCCTTTGACACATATATTCCTCTAATCATCACTGAGAAAAACTTTTAAAATAACTAGCCTATATCGATAAGATCAAGAACATGTCTTTCCAATCAATAAGCCATAGCCTCTCAATTTCAATAATTCCTACATATCAGCAAAAGGTGAACCAAGTCATAGTGATCATTAACTCTAGAGGTTGTATTTTTGGGAGGACAATGCTTATCGTTTCACCGACAAAATCCTATCGAAAAGAACAACACTATCAGAATGAAATCCTCAAGTCATTCTGAGCACACATGGCATGTCAATGGATCCTCATCAGAAAGAGATACATTTTCTTCTACTAATGAAGCATGAGAAGAAATGTCGGGGAGACTTGTACTATCAAAATGAATCACTTAGGTCTCTCAAATTATAGGGGTTACGCTGATAATGAAAATTTTGAGAAGACTATTGTCGATCAATCCAAATAAAATGAAGTAGTAGATGGAGCTTATCAAAGAGACATGCACAATCAGAGTGAGTTCTTATGTTCTTTTTGGCCTCACATGTTACACTAATGAAGGAAGTTTTGGGGAGAGTCTTGCCAACTAATCCAAAAGAGTATAGTGATGAAAGAAACATGTCGGGGAGACTTAAGACATCGAGACAACTGTTTATTCTCTTAGCGATGGTTCTTCTCATGTTGACGGTGATAAGAATGAATCAAAGTTCATCGAATTGACACTGGGCGATGATTTAAAGGACTTCTATTGACCCGAAATACTTTGAGATTAGGTAGACTTCACAACTTTCTCCCCGAAGTGGTATGAGTAAAAAATAAAAGATGGCCAGTTATTTAGCATTGGTAGAAGAATCATTCGGTCTTTCCAATTGTGAATGATAAATCAAAAAGGTACTTTGCATTGAAAATAATTTAGTTATGTCTTGGTGATGGATTGAGAATATATAAAATAAAGGTGGCAATAAGTTAGATGCTTAGATCGGCCAAAAATTGAAGAATTCTCATCGATATAATCATTTCATCCTGACGTTATGAAATTCAAAAAACTTGTTACATTCGTGTTCAAGGGAATACATTAATGGTTGCACAAATGTGCATTGTGTAATATTCCCTAATTGAAACAACAATAAACAAAAGGGTTTTTCAGAATTGGTAGTGAGAAGGATAGGAAAGCAGACATAAGTCTAAAAATTTGGTGTGACCAAGAATTCTCAAGTAAGCTTGCGAACCTCTGTATAATTGTAATTCAATTCTATCACCCTAAAAATGGAGGGTTCAAGTTCTGGGAAAATAAAGGGTAGGAAGCAACAAGGTGAGGGAAGCCAATCTAGAGGAAAAAATAAAAAAATTGAAATAGAGGAGGAACCTAAAACAAAAGAAAGAAGATTGAATGAAGACCTCATTGACCAGTTACCTGGTTCAGGGCCAAAGGCCAGATAGTTTGCACAACTAAGGGAATATGTAGAGATATTTGAAGATAACTACAAACACAGGGGATGTGTGGACCCCTGTTAGGGGATATGAGATATTCATGTTTCACTATCATTGGAGAGATAGATTTGAGCCAGTATGCAATCCCTAGAACTTTAATCTTGGAAAATTGGTTGTCCCAAACATATTTGTGAATGTGGAACTTGTAAAACTTCTAGCTAAACACTACAATCTATCCCTCAAGGTTGTTTGCGATTTGCAGGGTAAACCTTTCATACATGTGTCCAAGTCTGCAACTTGCAAAAATTTTAACCTAGGTGACACATATGATGAATCTATTGTATATGAGGATTTGGAGAAAAAATACTAGAGATTTCCATTGCATAGACCTAGAAGGGATGGAAACCTTATTCCACTTGAAGACAATGATGGGCCTTCTTTCCATGTGGATTTATTTAAACCCTATTTAAAACACACATACTTCTCAGTGTGTCAAGTGTTAGGGACTAAAGATTTTGAATTTATGTCAATAAGTCCAATGGTGATTACAGCAAACATCCAGTGTTACAGTGCAAATCCATTTGATTATTCCTCCCACATTTTCAAGGCAGTTGACTTAGGTTTAATGGCAGTTAAAAATAGATCACCCACAATGCACTTCAAGCATTATTCCATCTTGATGCATATGATACAGTATTATGGCTGGGAGATTGGGATGTGGCCAGAAGAACTGAAAATTTCTCAATATGACAAGGAAGGTCATCCATTACCGGTGCAATTGTGGACTACAATTTGGGACAGTAGGTTTGTGACTTCTAGTTATATTCATTTTGAAGAATATTTTGTTAAGATACTGTATAGATTTTTCAATCACCCTTGTGATTATTCTCTGACTGATGAAATTAAGAGATTTCTGAGGCCTAGATATTTTGATGGATCAACAATTGTTAGTCACAATTGGGGTGACTGGTACTGCTATCTTGGTTCCACCATGATTAGGATGTATGGCTTTTCGGACACAACTTAAATTCTTCTTCTAAAAATAGTTCCAGGAAGAATTGCTTATTTGGAAATTGTCAAACAATTGGATTATTCAAGTGTCATGAATCTGAGTTCTTTTGAGAAACAATCGTTCATGCCAAGCACATTATGTTTTGGAGACTTCACTATATTGTCTAAAGAGGGGTATGATTTAATTCTAAATAAGTTATCTCATTTCAATTTGAAGAAAGCAGCACCAAGAAAAGGGTTTGATCCTAAGGGCTACATTGATTTTCCTAGAAAGAAAGTAAACTTGGGTGGGTATGTCCATATACCCTATCCACACGATGATATCATCAGAAACATGGAAGAGAGGGAAGCAGAATTGGACATTGATGAATATAACAGGAAGATAGAATGGAGAATGAAGGAAATGGAGGAGGAATAAATGTTATCCTCTAGTGAAGAATCCTTTGGTGAACAAGAACCTCAAGCTCCAACTGATAAGATTCCTAAATTAAAAATTGAGAAGTGTCAATCTCCAAATAAGGAACAGGAGGTTGAGGAAATATCTGATGAAGATGCTAGGCATTTAGCCTACAAATCTTTTGTTTCTAATGATGAGTTTATAAAGTCTCTCGAGTTTAGGTCATTCTTATACAAGCAAAAGGGGAAGGCAATAAGGGAGTTTGTTTTAGATGTTACACCAAGCAATGAAGCCCAATTACTAAAAGCTTTGAAATCAGATGTGGAAAAGGAGATGAAGGATATGACTCTGGAAAAGGGGAGGAAGTTGTTAGAGGAATCCGACATAATGATTTTTCCTGGTCTCAATTTGAATTCAGCGAGCTAGTTTTTAATAATTTCTTGCATAACAATGGTACTACACATAAGCTAAGTCTAGAAGGAGTTACATAAGTATACACAGGGTCAAAGTATAATCTAGATGATAATTCTAGTATAATCTAGATATAGTGCAAGTCAAACTAGACAAATAAAAAAAACACAACTATGGGAACACAAATGGTGGAAAAGAGAAAAATAATGAGGAATTATAGTTAGGATAAATAAAGTAGAGAATGAAATAAAAAAATTCAAAAATAGAGTATCTAAATTTTATAAAAACACATTGTTTCAAATAAAACATAAAGAGTTGGAGGAAATGATACAAAGAACTGATGATTTGAATAAATTATTTGAACTCTTTTATGGTTTGTTGTTAATTTTTCTCAAGCTCAATAAGTGGTGATTTTATTAGAGGATACACAAAAAATAAATGAAATAAATATTACACAATTAGTGATGATGAATTGGCATCCAAAGGAATTCCTAGTTAGATTGGGGCCTCAATAAAGGCATCAATTTCCCTTTGAAAGTGTATGAAGCTAGGTGAATCACATGAATTTATGGAGAAATGATATAGAAGCTAAATGGAAACAGAAAAATTGGGTTAGCTTGGTTTCCCAAAGTCTTTTCGAAAATCACACCAATACCTAGGAAAAGACACATTGAAAAAGGAATATGGAAAATAGAGAAATGCGGGATAGGAACTAGTTTCCTCATACTCTAAAGATATATGGGGCAATTTTTTTAGATTTAATCAAGTGAATGATAACCTTGAATATAATTTTGAAAGATAAATTAAAGGAAACATCTAATCCCAATTATTAATTGTTAACAAAATTACAAGTTAGTTATTATGAAATTGCATTTCTAATAGATGAATAGTGGAGCCTACTATAGAATTTCATAAAATAATTATAAAATGAGTTTGCAACTAAGAATTTTGTAGATTTGCCTTTTAATTTAAATATCTTAATTATTTTATGTATTCTATTGTTTGAAAATTAATATAAGACTCGAATCTATTTATTTGTTTAAATTATCTTTATTATTTAATTGCTTAATTCAAGAAAAAACTTGTTTCTAGATAAATAAATTAAATATTTGGACTTTGTAGTATGTACTACTATTTTGTATTATGATGCATTTAGTTGAATACCTATAAAACTTATCACACAATAATATAAATTTTTAATAGAAATTAAAAATATCAAAAATTTGGGTAGAGGGCCTAGCTCGATTAGCTAAAGCATCATGTTGTAGGAAATAGGTCACAAGATCTAGTCTCCCCTGCGTCCCTATGGTACTAAAGGGCATGTCATGCTAGCATCACTGGTCACATGAAAAAAAATTTACCAAGCAAACTATAGTTTATAGGGGGCTACCCGATTCTCACAATTAAAAAAATGTAAAATTTAGAATCTAAAATAAATAATATTTAAAATTTAGATTCTATAATGGGACATTGGAAAATAATAAGTTAATTTATTAATTTTAAATGAAAATTAAAAAATATTTATCAATTATACACAAATAAAATATCAACAATATTTTAGAATATAAAATAAAATATAAATACCTAGTAAGTGTTAAATCTTCTCTAATTGCCAAATCATCTCCTTGCTTTGACTGTAAGATTGAAATTCTTTTTGATCCTAGTCTTCACTTTCTTCTATTTAATGCATCCTCTTAAGTGCATCTCATTATTTACACTACATGTGTTATTCATTGTATCATATATTCTAGTATTATTTGAAGTATTGCACAACTCTCTTCTTTCACATATGAACCTCCAGATTCCTAGTGCCCTTTCAAAAAGAAAGTTTGGATATCATATCTAGTTGTATACATTCTCAGATAATTTTTAAATTCTTTTCAACTTTGTTTCTTATATTTGATTTCAAGAACCCAATGCATTAAAAAATATTTCATCCTCCACCAACCCAATATCATGATTCAACTTAAATCAAAAAGTTTAAAATATTCTAATATTGAATCACACAACATTTTATTGATCCATCTTAGGAGGGAATCTCCATGAGTTCAAAATATTCCATCATTAATGCTATAAAGTGGGTTTATTTCTCTACAAGATAAGATTTATTTATAATTATTTATATATGTTATCCATTCAATTCTATTTTTTTAGAATTTTTATTGGTCAAGAAATTTATCCTTTTATTAAAATTAGTTGGTCAATAGTTGATCCAATTTTAATGATACACATCTGATATGGATTCAACTAGTTCATCTCAAGGGAATCAATCTATAATCTCTAAGGAAAGAGATGAAAATATCCTATAAAGAAATCCTTACAAATATAACAATCTTTTCAAAATATTCCCTTATAATTGGTTCTCTTTGGAAATGCACCTAACTTTGGAAAAATAGTGCATTAGTATCTCATATTGCTATACAAAGACATATAACTCCTTGCTTGGATTAAACTATAAAAAATTACATCAAGTAGAAACTATTAAATTTTAGGCTTATGAATGAATGTTCTAATAGATATAGATTATTAAGGGTCAAGAATATCATTTTACATAGCTTTGTATATTTTAAAATATACATATTCTTTCTTGAACTTTATTCAAAAGAGTGTTATTTTCCCCCAATGTAGGATGAATATTGGATAGATTTAGAAGTGTCTTTGTGTCACTTAACCTATTTAAGAGGTCATGACCTTGTCTATTTGAGGAAATTTTCATAAATTGCTCGAATCAATGTAATACCCCTCTGTTTTGCTTTCTGGCTGGACAGTGTGTCCTTGTTTGCTTTGATGTGTTTTTCGGGTATTGAAATACTTTATCATGTGTGTGTTATTTGATCGCTATTTATAGAGTAATAGTCTATTGGTGTGATGTGATGTATCTTATCTGATGCTTTATTGGTCATGTTTTAATTGGTGTAATGATAATTAGTTATTGTAACATGTTATTGCATGAGATATTTGTTTATGATGGATCTGTCAGTCTATGATGAGTGTATTGGTGAAGGGGACGAGATCGCATCACTCGCTTGTGAGTTCCCTACGATTCTATGATTTCCTCTTCATGATGTGTTTATTATGTTATATATATGCATGTTCGATATACTCTTTGTTCACAGGTTGACAGGTACAGGATATCGACTCCACCTGGTTTCACAGGTTTGAGCATGTCCATTGGCTAATAGTATTCAATTAGAAGATAGTAGCTAGATTTTTCATGCCAAGTCATTACCCTAGTCATAGTGTGTTGTCAGGTTTTAGTCGGGTTAAGTTGCTTCTTTGTGTTCATCTCTCTTTGATTTATTTAATTTCAAGTTGAAAAAGATAAATAAACAGTTTTTTTGTATTTTGGATGTTATTAAATAAATCTAGTTGTAGTGTTAGAAATGTTACTTAATTTATTAATTAATTTAATTTAATTAATAAAATAATATAATCTTGGATTAGAATTGTTTTATGGATTATTTAAATTAATTGTGTGGAATTAAATCAAGTTGTTCATTTTGGAAATTATAATTGTTAAATTCTTTTGGAATAAATTTTTTAAAAAAAAGTGTTAAAGTTCTTGAAAAGAATATTTTTAAAGTTAAATTCTTTTTGGAAATGAAAATGTTTAAAAGCATTTAAATTCATTTGAAATAGAAATTTAAAAAAATGAAATAAAGAAATAAATTCATGTTAAAAGAAAATTGTTTTTAGTTTTAAATTTCAAAAAAAAGAAAAATATCTCCAAATTGGATAGAGGAGCAATAACTATGGTGGATGGGATATTTTGGGAAAAGTTGACCAAATTTGGGGAAGATATTTCATTTAAAAAAAACATATTGTTGTTAAAAGGAAATAGAGTTCTTCATGTTTTGTGGATGCATTATTGGAATTTGGGTGAGGATTTTGGAAGAGCTTGGAAAAATCATCTTGCAAGGAAGCTCAACTTTCTTCTTCAAACTCTCCTTCAAGCTTTAGATTACAGGTTCTCCTTGTTTATTGTTTGGAAATTTGCATTTTCAATTTAAAACTTGCTTGTAAATCTTTTTTTTTAAAACCTTGTTTATATCTTGAAGAAATTTAAATTGTTTGTTGAAAATCAAAACTTGCAATAGAAATCTTCAATTTTATCAATAGAAAAATGGAAGAAAACAAAATGAAATTTGAAAACCTCTATTTTGAAGTTGAAATGGTTCATATCAAATTTGAAATTTAAACCAAGAAATTGTGTTTGAGAAATTAGTTTTATTGAAAATTTCTGTAGAAAATTTGCACAATTTGACTGTAAAATAATGAAGATTTACACACACACACACACACACACACATATATATATATATTATATTTTTTCAAAGGGTGAAGATATGTTGGAGAATTGTTCTGGCTTTTATAAAAAAAAAAATCTTTACACAGAAAAATCTCTGTGAACAGGGGTTTGATTTTTTTAAAAATTTATTGAAGAAAAAAAAATATAAATAAAATTTTTATTTAGTGTATTGCGTGGGGGGTGGGGAGTGAGGAAAGGGGGCGTAGCCATGGCTGTACACAGCCATGCCCCAGTGAAGGGGCGTTGCCCACCTCCACAGGGGGAGGTTGGGCGCAGCCTATGGCTGCATCCCCTCTCCCTTTGGGGGCCTGTGGGGCCAGGGAAAATAAAGTCATTTTTCTTTTTAAATTTAATTTCATTTTTTTATTTATTAATATTATTTTATAATATATATATATTATATATATATTATATAATATGTATATATTATATATATAATATATTATAATTTAAATAAATATTTTATTTTTATTATTTAAATATATATATTATATATTTTTTAAATAATTGGAGTTTATTTTTAATTAGTTGGAATATAAAATGTTTTTTTTTTTTAAATATATGGATTTTGAGATGATTATTCTATTATCATAGAGTGAAATAAAATTGACTTTATAGTAAATGGCTTTATTTAAAAAGTTGTTTTTTATTTTATATGTAATTGGAGAAAACATAATTAAATTATTATTTAAGTTCCTTAATGTTGCCAAGGTAATTTTAATTACTTTTGAGTAGTTGCAAATAATGTTAATTATTTTTATTTGATTACATTGCTTGGATTTAGGAAATCCTAAAGTAGGATAATAATTTGCCTAATTTTTCCTTCCATCATGATCTCTCTCATTCTTGATGTTGGGCAAAAGGAATTAATTGTTTTTTTTTAATGATTTATTTTGAAAAGAAGAAATGGTTATTATTATTATTATTTGAAAAGAAGAAATGATTTAATGATTTGTTCTGAATAGAAGAAGTAACTGTTTTATTTTATCATTATTTAAAAGCAATTAGGGAATTAAATATTTGGTTTAAATTTCATCTTTTGTCTGAAAGAGATGTTATTAAGTCAGTTTTATTAAGGTAATAAATTATTGAATGTTAATGAAGGAAGTGGATTTAAGAAATCCAAATATAGATTTAATTCTTGTTTGATTGCCCTTCTTGAATGTACCCTTCTTCTGTTTTCGCTTTGGGGAAGTTGATTAGAAGGGTTGTTAAGTCTTCCAGAAGGGGTTTAGCTTTTGGGGTTGTTGTATTATATTAGTCAATCTTTGTATTATTTTGGGTAGTGCGTATAATTATATCTTGTTGTTTTACCCGATTTTCACGAATGGGGATGGTTTGTGCCTCCTTTGGAAGGAGTGGATTATGTGTTTTGTTGCCTCCAGTGTTTGGAGAGGGTTTTGACTTTTGTATCCTCTAGTGTTTGGAGAGGGTTTTGACTTTTGTAGCCTCCAGTGTTTGGAGAGGGTTTTGACTTTTGTTGCCTCCTATGTTTGGAGTGGGTTTTCATTATATGTCCCTCCTAGAGTTGGAGTGATTGTTTATCTTGTTTGTATGCCCTTTGACACCCTTGGTGATTGGTTTTGTGTTGGTTTGTTATCAAGTAGAAGAGTGGCTTCTGTTAGGCACCAGAGTCCAAAGAGGTAAACTGGGTAACCTTTAGAGGTGGTTTAATCAAGTGACAACTAAAGCAATATACTTAGAAGTTTGGGTAGTATTTCACATTAATTAAGATAATTGAGCCTCACTCATAGACACAAGTGCTCGTATAGGCTTGGGATGAGTGGGAAGGCCTAGAATGGCAAGGTCATCTATCTTGTCTTTACGAGAGGTATTTGATTCCGCATGAGTGAGTATGGGTGTCGGGATTCGATAGAGGCCACCAGGACAACTCATAGTGGGGGCCGGAGCCTATGAAGATTCCCAGAGGATATCCCATGACGAGTTGTGTGATGACACTCTTTCTATGACAACAATTGGTATTTGGTTTTATGTGTATAGTCTTCTTATCATACTCGATCCATTTTATTTCTAGAAGCAATGTGACTTATGTCAGTGTTGTTAGAGTTGTACTTGTGTTTTTATTATGGTTGTGTGGTTCATGTGATTGGTTGTGTCAGTGTGAGTTAGCCTATGTCTAGAGGTTGATGGTCTTGTATAGGATTCCTCGTTACTATCTCCTAGCACAGGGGGTGGGCCTTCGGGTACCACTTGGTTGGGTGGAATGTGCACCTTTCTCTGTTGGGTTTTCTTCTTGTTTGTGTGGACAAGATTTCTAGTTGGAGAGTTTGTGGGATCCAGTTACTTTTCATGCTTTATTCATTTCAGTTGTTATTGTAATTTTATTACCCCTCATTTGTATCGAGGTGGAAGATGTAATTTGTAACCATGCTTATTGGATTTACCTCATTCGGGGAATGAGAGTTGTAATCGTATTATAGATTATTGTTATTGGAAACATGTGGTATCTCTTATACTTTGATGTAATTTTATCATATATGGAATGTATGTGTATTTTATTTATTAAGTAATTAAATGTTATGGCTTCAATTCATGTTTCTTGTTTGGGTTTAAGTAAACTCAGTCTCGTAACCTTAGGGGTTGTTGGAAATGGGTAGTGAACTTGCATGTTAATTGTACTTAAACAAAAAAAAAAATAGTATGTTTGAGTAGTAAATTGCAACTTCCACTAGGGTTGCATGGCGGGGCGTTACAATCAAGGATTGATATTTTACAAAAACTCTTTACACTAGCCCATACAAGGAGAACCATCTAGTATAAAAATCTTTAAGAAGCCTATTTCCTATAGTTATTCCCTTGAAAAAAAAGTTAAAATTCCAAAACAAATTAAAATTTTGATAGAAGCATGAGTGGACCTCATAGACTAGATCTTCTTGAATTTTGATAAGTTACAAAAAAATTGCTCAAATTTTTAACTATTAAATTTATTTTATAGGCCATGTAATAGATGGAAATTATTTATGGTGAACAATAATTTTGTAGTTTTATACAAGGGAATTCCTATTATCTTGCATTATTGAAGCTCCATCTACCCCTACATACAACAATATTTTTCAAATTGTGTAGTCATCCATACCTCCAATTTTATTCAAATATTTATTAACTAATTATTCAATATATTTGTATTTTTTATTCTCTTTTATTTTATGAATAAAGAGTATATGAGGTTGATAGAAATTTTTTTCTATAGTATACATGTGCATACATACCAAAGAAGTATTATTTACTATTGTAGCTTCATATAAAGAAAATGTAATAAAATTTGACTCTTAGTATTTTTTTAATACATCAATTTTTTCCACCTTAGCAAGATAAATTTACCATTCCCATGCACTATTTATTGACCAATATAAATTAGGAAAGTTAGGAACACCTATAAAATATTATAAACTATTATATTCTTGATAGTCTATCATTGGAAACCCTCTAGTAAAAATATGAAAAGAAACACTCAATTGAATAGTTTGGTCCATTTGTGCTTCTTTCGTTATCTTTCTAAATTGAGCTTCGATTGAACCTCCACATGTAGCAAGCTTCACCTTTATTTCCATTTATGTGCATTGTATTTTAGGGTATGCTTAATATCAAGACATTCTTCCCTTTTTTCTATCTCATCACCAATTTTCTTTCCATCTATGATTTATTTTGCATAAAGTTTACTAGTATATTTTTTATCGTGTCAAATTTTATTGCAACTTCCTATCCCTACAATATTTTCAACTATAAATAGTGCACTTGCATTCATTTGGAGGTTCAAATTTATTTACATTCTTCACTAGTTTAATAAATGGGTACATTGAAACCAAATCAATCTAAAAATTCCTTGGCATATCCCACTTGTGTCCCATTTTTTATTTGGATTTATTTTCCCCCTTTGTGTAAGATCTATAATTTTATTATCACTAGTTGAGTTTAGTTTATTAATATTATCATTCCCACTACCATGAGGCCCCTATAGAATGCCATTTATGGTATTATCATCTAACTCATTCCAAAATTCATCTAAGTATAACCTTGTTTATTAATAGATAGTACAAATTCTAAATGTTGTAGCTTGATCTTCATTTTATGAATGATAAAAATTTCCAAAGTATGGCTTTATGTTTCTACATTTTGTGAGCTCCCTTTATCACTTTTAGGAAACTTGTTCCTACTCAACATCTCTCATAAATTAAAAGCTATAAAAATATGCCCTTTGTTTAAGTTCATAATTTTCACCATCAAAAACTCAATGCTAATGCACTAATAGTTATTTGTATCATTTTTATTATGCAACAATTAAACTAAATAGTAAGTAGAAAAAATCAATAAGAAAGAATCATATAATATATGTCTCTAGGGTCTAGCTATCTCCCTACTCAATATAATCTTAACAATGAAACCAAATTTTCAATGAGATAATTAAACATGAGGAACCTTATATTATAAAACAATAAAGAAATTATCACTTCCCTTCACTTATTAATTTCTATAAATGTAACTTTTTTATGATCTAAATCAAGAGAAAAAAATAAAATTTAAAAAATATTAATTTAGAGTTTTATTGTATTTATATGAATTAATATTTAGTGAATCTTGTAGCCAATTGTAAAATAATTGAGTAAAAAATTTAAGAATCCTCATTTGATTGTAAAATTTTGGGGTGAAATAAATTGGTAATTTGTGTATGATAATAAAATAGTCCATATAAATGTTGGGAAAATCACATCATGATAAAAAATATATGTTGTAATTATCAAGGTGATCTTGGACTTATTATTAACATGGAATTATATTGGTATTGGTGAAATTGGTCCTCGTACATGATGAAATTCAAATGTTATTCATAAATATGTCAATAAATTAAAACATGCTTCCAAGATTCTAAATGATTCTCTATTAAAAGTGTATAGGTTATCATGATGAAAATTGTTTATTATAAATTCCTTATAAATAACATGGTGACTAATTAAAAACCATTTACTAATCATTTATAAAATCCTAGTATTTTCCCCCATTAGTTATAATATATTAAATCCAAATTTGAATTAGTAGAAATTAACTACTCACCAATTGACGAAGATTCGCCATGAAAAATAGTTTTCCTACCCTAACTATAAATATTTCTTCCTAGTTAATTATTATTAAATTCAAGTAGATTTGATAAAATAATTAGAGGCAATTAGTCCTCTTTTCTATGTAAGTTTTCTTCGGAAAATGAAGGTGTCTCAACCTTTGATTTTTCCATAGCATTGATTGTGTAGTGCCCCTCCATTCTCATAGTGGATGTGCAGGAAGTTTGGCTTTGAAACTTGGAGATGAAAGTAAAATAATAGAGACATTTAAAGGTATGTGTTAATGATGTTAAACAATTGATATTGTATATCATGAATTTATGGATTAAGTAAAAATGTTAGGAAATGATTTATTATATGTGTTTAAGGATATATTTATCATGATGTGTGTGTTCAGACATGACCATTACTACAATGTATGTTATTGACATATTGATGTGATGAAAGTGTTTTGTTACCTTTGGGGTTTTCACTTGATTCTAATATATTATCATTGTGTTGTCATATTATTATGATTTTGATTATAGTTATCTTTATTATCATAAAATATACTAATTTGTGTTCAAGCTTTGTGGTTGCAAGATGGGGCATGAGCTTCTATTAGTGTTTTGGTGAGTATGATGCATATTGTTATGTTATTGTTATTATGCAGAGATTTACTTGGATAACTGAGTGATACAGTAGTATGTTTGTTAGGATAAGTGGAAAGGGTGGCATCGTACCATTGGACGTATGAGAGACATACGGGAATGAGATACGATTGCTAGAGCTTCTTTCCTAGTGCTTCGGCTATTATGCACATGTGCTCTAATTTGTATGTTTAAGTGAACAGGTACTAGGCTACGTCTCTACCTAAATTAGTAGGTCTGAGCGTGCCTCTAATCCCAATGGTGGTTGAGGAGATAACATCTAGGCCCAAATTATAACCTAACCCTAGCCATTGTTCTCAATTAGAGACAATTGATGAAGAATGTGTTAACTTTTTTGGGTTGTCATGAGACAATGTCTGGTCTCCTTTACCCTATGTTTGGAGTGTTGCATTTATTCGATTGTTTCTTATGTGAAATGTGATTGTTTGATTTTGTTGTCTAACCTTAGTTTTAGATCCCAACCTGTTGGTGTTAAACCCTGTGGTTAGTTGTGTTGTTATGATTGTGATTAGTGTTATTTATCTTTTGATGTGAATGTTGCTCTTTCATGTGAAGTTATTTTATGATTTATATTTACCTTAATTTGTGAGTTATTTGAGTGAAGTTAGATATTGAATCTATTATATTTATTGTTATGATTTTTATTAATGTGTTTGAGGTGTGATATAATATTATCCATAAGTGACATTTATTTATGTTATGTTTTATTATGTTATTATTTTGAGGAATAATTATTTAATTATTGTTTATTATTATCATTATTTGGTATTTGGTTATTGTTTATTGAGTAATATTTGTTTTACTTTTGTTTGGATGTAATTTTTGCATTATTAGTCTCTTGATTCATTTTATTAAAATGGTCACTTAATTTATGTTTTATGAAGTCTTTATGTAGTTTTAATGATTTAAAATGTTACCTATGTGATAACTTTATGGGTGAGAGGTATTTTTATTTTATAAAATTATGTTTTGAGAGTCCAGAACCCACCCTAATTACTCCATTATGAAAAGTGACGAAAATAGAAGTTAAAAGGGTGGCTGGGAGGTTGTCTTTTGGTCTTTTGGGTTCTAGAAGTGTTCTTTTTATTTGGAAGGAAAAAAAAAGGTTTCTTTTCGGTTGGGTTATTCTATTTTGGCGTGCATGTTGGATTTAGATTCTTTTTCGGGAGAGATTTTTCCATGCTTGCAAAGAGGAAGGAGCAATGAGAAATTTGTGGAATTTGAGGGTTTTGAAAGTTGAAAACTTTGGAGCTCAGCATCAAATTTTTGTCATTCCCAAGTGTTGGATCCAGGTTGGATTTTCAGATCTTGTGTTAAAAATTTTCTTTTGAATGCATGAATGATTTGATTGATTTCTTCTTTTTGATTTTTGAAAATAAATATTGGATAGTTTTATTTCTATGTGTGAATGAAATATTTATTTATTCTACAATAAAAATCAATACATATTTGTGTTCTTGTTCTTTACCAGTAAAAAGGGTTTGATTGCGTTGCCTATAAATCTAAATTTACAAACTGGGTTGGTGAGATTTTTAAAGGGTTTTTTCATCTCGTTGTCAGTTAAATTCTGTCCAAAAATTTTAGAAACTCATATCATAGTTTGTGAAATATGGTTGAAATACGGGACTGTTGTCAAATTGCTCTTCTATGACTACAAATATCTTTATTTCTCTCTGTAACCAGCCAAAGGAAGATTGAGATTTTAAATTTATAGGGGTTTGAAATAGCTTAAATTAATTTTAATATTTTTTTTTTATATATATTTTATTTTGGATAAAATCTGGTTGTTAAGTTACTCATTTTGTCATTTGATTGTAATCAAGTATTGCCGAAAATAGGGTTTTATGGAATCCATCTGTTGTTTTGTATTTTATAAAATTATTTTTTATTTTTAGTCAATTTATTCCATGTTGCTGAGTAGTCGACGTCTAAATCTGAAATGGGTATTTTACAGATTTTGATTTCAAGTTGATATGACTATTTTATGGTTGTTTTATTGTTAACAGATTTGACTGTTGTCAAGTGAGAATTAGTTTAGTTTTAAAAGTTGTATTTGAGGGTATAACTATATTCTTTGATTTGTATTATGTTGTACCATTTTTATTTAATTGTGTTTACTATTTTCATATTATAAATCCCTTCATATTTGTAAGATCTTGTATTGAAGCTTCTGTATTTGTAAAGATCAATTATGTCAGCGATGTGCATTGTTGGTCTTGATTGTGAATTACTAAACTAAAGTGAGTTATTAAGTTATAAGATTATGAGATTGATGTAATATATTTTATTGTAGTGTTGTAGTTTAATGATAAACTTTTTAGTTTTATATCCATTTGTGTTATGTGAATGTGTCTATAGAAGTACCTAGAAGTATTTGTGAAGTTATTATAATTTTCGGTTGATTCTTATTTTGGTAGTCTTCTTGAATGTTTAGTGTCAGCCACTTGTGGTTTCTGTTCTGTTGTTTGCTGGTTTGTGGGGCCTAGTGTTGTCTCCTAGCACGGAGGGAGTGGGCCTCAGGGTTCCACGTGGTAGGGTAGTATTTCTGAACCATCCATTGGGATTTAGGTGGTGCAATTCGTGCGCAACATGGAGAGTCTTTCTTTTCACTTCATTCTATAGTTGAATTTATGTGCAGGTGATATTTTCATAAAAAAATTATGTTTAGTGTATCTTATACATATGTACCTCTTAGATTTATGAATCGTATTCATGGTAGCATTCTTGTATAAGAAAAGTAAGTGAATTATTATAATCTTGATTATACACATTTTTACTATTGTTTAGTATGTAATAGAGAGGTTTAATATAAAAATGTTATATTTATAATGCATGAGTATAATTAAGTAGTAGATATGATATATCTTTATGTACTTATTTTATAATATTGATTAAGAATATATTTATATTGGCATAGTGTTAGATGTGGTTTGAAGATAATTTTGATATGTTATCATATGTAATTTGATGTATGAGATTAATTTACATTCAAGTGTTAGTAAAATATGGTCATAGTGTATCAAATATGTTCTTTAGGCTTAATTAGTATAGGTGTATCTTAGTAGCAACGTTAGGGGACCATGGTGGATAGGTGTGCAAATGGGTTATGTTCAATATTACTTTTAGGTTATAATGTGATTATAATATCATGTTAATGTAATGATATTATTCATATTAATTGGTTGAGTTGCATTAGTTAGTGTTACTTTAGTTTCTTTTAAAAAAAAAATGGCTTGGTGTTGATGGTCTTTTGTGTTAATCCACTTGGTCCCTTAGCGGGGCGTTATAGATTGTTTAAATATTAAGTGTCACTAATTTTCTCATGTTGTTGTACAACTTGCAGTTTCTATTTCTGATGAGAATTCAAGTTGGAAAGTTGACTTTACAGGTGGAGTTGTGTATAAAGGAATTTTCTATTTCCATGTTGATTTTACATGGAATGTCAATTTTATAAGTGAAATTATTTTGGCAAGTGCATATTTTGCAATGCAGCATGTGTTGACAATTGGAAACTTATTGTTATATATGTGTAGTGGATTTGGCACTTTCCATACTGTATCTTTATCCTTTGGTAATCAATTTAGAAATGTCTAATTTGTGCATTGTAAGCTCTATCAATATGATATTTTTCTTGAGGAGTTGAGTGAGGAGAGAATGAATTCACAAGGGTTATGCTGCCAGATTTTTTCCAGATGGAACATGATGTAAATCTCCATGTAAAGGCTTAGAGCTTGCAATTGTATTATATCTGTGTATTTTATTTTTGAATAATACACGGATCTATGCTTTTGAAGTGTGGGGTTTTTATCCAAAAATGTTTTCCCCACATAAATATTTGTGTTCATTTCTTCCATTCTATCTATCATGTTTAGTGATTCCATTTATTGAATCTGTTTAATGCATGTTGTTGAAACTGATTGATCTTTTAAGATCTAAAATTGCATGAACTTTCCTCTAAGGATTAATGGTGGGAAATAAACTATGTCTAATTCTACTTTATGGCATAGTAGTACATGTTTTTGAGGTTCTCTAGATAAACATGTCTTACCAAAGGCACCTACTAATTTCAGATGTTTGTTCTAGGATGAATCAAATTCACCTTCAAGTTTATCCCACATACATGGGAGGTAGTAGTTCACTTAGGATGAATTAGTCTAAATAGAGGGCTTTGATAGAAGAATATGTTATCTAAGTAATATATTTTATTGAGAATTTCTCCTGGAGGTTGCCCCTTTAACAAGCCAGTAATCAAGTAATACAAAATATATCATTTCAATGCAAATTTTTTATATATTAGTTATTTGGCTAATATTTTGTCAAAAGAATTATATCATCTTAATTGGCTCATAAACTCCCCTACTAGTTCAAAATTTTATCTTTTTAAAATTTCAAGACTAACATTGTTACAAGATTTATATTTAATTTAATTATAAATAAAATAAAAATGATTAATTAATATTTTATTTAAAAGAATTAGTATGACTCTACATATTCAATCTATATAAACAATATATGTTTTAACTAATTACCTCATTAGTGATTGATTATGGGAAATAATAAATAGCTTAAGAAGGCTCTATGTATTGTGTCAAAGTAGCATCAACATCTAATGTGAACATTACTATCCCACAATGTTCCCACCATTAGATAAAAATTTAATTTATTGTGTGGTGTTTTGGTTAGGCATGTGAACGTCATTTTACTTAAGAAAAAAATTATAATTATGTAATCTAATTATACATTTTATATTTTAAATCTAAATTTTAATTTTTTTAAGTTTAAAATAATTTATCAATTAAAAGACACCATTCATCCAAATTGAATGCATGCATCTACAAAATCCATAGTAGACATAGGTATAATATCACCAATAGTTTTATAATGAGAATAGGAGTATAAGATGTGTCAAAGATAACTTATATTTTATATAATATTGGATATTAATGACTAGGATCATTTATCTTTAATACTAATAATATATGGTTCCCTTAGATGATCAATAATTAATTATTAGGTAGTTATATACAAATTAACAATATCATCTATGTTGACCACATCTCTAGAACTCGTAGAAAACCAATTTTAGTGACTTCTTCCATGATAGCAATATTAATGTCTAATAAACTTTGAGGAGTCAATTGTAGTGTGATAAAAAAATTATCTAAAAATCCACTTGTGTGCTCTCAAAAGAAATATGTGTACATGTTACATATAATGGTCTGTAATAAATTTATATTCAATGTGTCAATATTTTTAAAAATAGCCTCAAAACTTGGTCTAGTAACACATTAATTTTTTTAAGTGAAGATCTCTTATCATACTTGTCCGTAGGGAAATATTATTATTATTATTATTATTATTATTTTAACTAGTTCTTGAACCAATAATGCATTATTATTTTTCTTCTATAAAATCAATATTCATCTTTTGCACAACCTCTATGCAAAAATTTTAACATAAGATACTCAAAAAATAAATTTTCAGCAATCTAATTGACAATTAAGTTACACATTTTCCAAAGCATTGAATTTGTTTACACATTAACTTGTACTATAGGTACTACATGCATGCCACATCGTAAAATTATAATGATAGGCATGAGTGGAAAGGTTGTATAGCTACTTGAAGCTTTACAAAAGCATAGAATATAGCACAAGAATTCCATAATCCAATCTAATACAATTACATTTGGTGTGAGCCCATATAAATAGCCCATGCAGGACTTAAATGATGCAATATAGTGAAGAATTAGCATAATATGTAGATTGAAGAGTATGTGGTGTGTGGTGCATAAAATATTAACATTCTAAAACACATAAATTAGAAAGAAATAGTTCATTGAACTTACCATTTCAAAGTGGCAAGATTAACCTAGTCCTTGCCTACTATCACCCTAGGGTTTTTATTCTTACTCTTATTACTTTTACTCTTGCTCCTAGTCTCTCTTCTATAATATCCATCCTCTAAGGTAAAATAAAAATAAGAACAAGAAACATGTACGCTATAATTTATTGTGGTGGTAGTCACAATCATGCTATTGCTTGGTCAACTCTCACTCACCAATTCATTCTCATTACAATACTAGTTATAATAGAATGGTTTATATATGTATGCGATAAAATTATAACAATGACAATTAGCTTCACTTCTCAATAATAGAAAGTGATTTAGAACTAGAATTTGTTAATATTTTTAGGTAGTGGTTTTAGGTGCTAGACTATAGTGGTAGTGCCACCCCACACACATTTATTCTTCCTTAATTTTTGTAGTGAACATAAAGTTCTTTGTTTACTATTTTGGTTTGTTATATGGTTCTTCACATCTTCAATCATATAGTTTATGTAATAGGAAATTTTTCTAATATACTTTTTGAAAGGATTGTCTTTAATGCATTCTCTAGAGTGTTGTCAATGAGTATGATGCCAAACACTCTGATTTTGTGCAAGAATATTGGGTTCTCTAGATTGTTTTCAATAAACATGATGCAAAACACTACATTTTAGTGTAGGATTCACATTCAACTCACAAAATTATTTGGTCTCTAATTCATATTAAACAATGTAGTTTTTTGACAAAAAATCACATGTAAATTGATATAGTGACTCAGACCATTCTAAGAGGTTTACAAAGATAGAAAGGTTCGAAAATTCCTCTCATTGACTGAGAGGATTCCAAGCTAATAGTTGGGGCCCACAATAATGAATAGATCCTTTTTTTCACCTTGTAAATGCATTATATTAAGTATTATTTTATTTACTAAGAATCATTTTATTTTATTTTAAAATTCGATTTAAGAGTTGTTTTATTTATTTACATTTTTTGCTTTATTTTTGTTTGTAAATTTTATTTATATAAGAGTTGTTTTATTTAATTAAGAGTTATCTATGTATTTGTGGATCAAATATTTTCATTTTACTATGTTGAAAGAGATTTCTTTTAGTGAATCTATATCATTCTATTTATTTTATCTTTTATTGTTTTATTTTATTTTAAAAAATATAATCAATCATTAAAATCGTGTACTAATTTTATTCTTAACACTTTAAAGTAATTCTAATTTAACAATACAACATTACAAAACAGAGTAAATTCTATTGTTACATCTACATTGATATCATATGTAAATTACTATATTCTATAGGTTTGATTTGCAATTGCTTCTTGTTATGAAGTAAGAAATTTTACAATATTTTATTAATATTAATATTAATATATTAATATTTATATTAAATTATTAATATTTATATTAAATTATTAATATGAATATAATTATGTTGAATTTATATTTTATTAATTCTAATATTATATTATAATGAAAATAATAATAATCAAATGACTATATATTATTTTATTTTAGAATTATTTTAATTTATTTAAAACTATTTCAAAATTATTTTATTTTTATTTACAGTGTTTATTAAAGAGTTGTTTTATTTAACTATTAATTATTTATAAACAACTTTTGAATAAGTAAAAATAAATAAAAATTTTAAATAATTCTAAATTAAAATAAAATACAACTATTTTTAGTAAATAAAATAATATAGTTTTCTCCATTTTTCACATAGATATATAATATATTTATTTAATTTGTTAAAGCATGGAGTTCTTATTGTGGAGACACAAGTTCAAATTTGAAAGAGACATCTGCTATGAAATTTAGAACTTGCAATGACATCTGGACCACTTACACAAGTAATTTAGCCAGGAGATAGCTGAAAATATGGAGGAAGTCATTATCAAATTGAATAACAAAAGATCAACACTCCAAAAAACAAAACAAACAGAATCTACTATCCCATAAACTTATGAACGATACCTTAGTTTCGTACAATTCTAGTTGTATTTCTAGAAAATCTCAGAAAAACAGTGTCTAATGGAGGAGAGAGGAGAGGGAGGGAAAAGCCAAGCAAGACTTCTATGGTTTGTTGATGTTTCTGCACACAGGGAATATGCAGCTGTGTCGAGGGAATATTGATGTATTCAAAACTTACAATGACATCTCAACTATTTATATAAGTAATTTTGCAGCAATTTCATTACAAGATTTATTCAATCAGAAAATAGTTGAAAGAATAGAAGAGTTCATTATCAAATTGAATAACAGAAAATCAACACTTCAAAAAGCAAAACTAACAGAACCTAATTTCATACAATTCTAATTGTATTTTTCTGCACGCAGGGCATATGCAGCTGGGTGCAGGGAATATACATGTACTCAGGTATCAACCCAGGATTGTTGTTGGTAAATCCTATTTCTTTAGTTGGTCGAACTTAGTACGTATCATCACACGCGTGTCTGCTACAGTGAGCTGTCAACATCTCTGGTACTTGCTCTATACGTCCTTGCAATAACATGCAAGCTCTGCTATCTCACTGAGAAATGCTTGCTGATAGAAGAAGAATAAACAGTCAGTCTTGTTATTTTTAATTTTTGCAATTCTTTTCTTTATTCAAGATGATGACGATAATTATTTTCTTTATCCAAGATGACGAGCTCCCCCATTTTCTCAACAGTACCCTATTCATTTTTTATATGTTTCCATACTAAAAATTGACCAGGGCAGCTATGTTTTTGCCTGTAATTGTATTATTTGATATGCATATAATAATTGATTTGTTTTGGACAGCAGCTGCAACACAGCTTGTTTTCATTAGATTATGAATCTAAACGATGAAACTCATTGTAGTCACCTAATTTAGCTCTTCCCAAACCAGTCTCACCCTTGTAGATCAACAAATAATTTTATTAAAATGTAATGAACAACAAAGCAATGGGGGTGATTAAAAGAGCCATAGGGGCGTCACATTTAACTACTCATAGCCATGACGTTTGAATTCATTTTAATATGATGGAAAAGGGTATAGTATTATTTTAATTAAAACCTAATGAAATTCTTACATGCATATTGCTCCCCTTATGCCATTATTTAATGATGTAAATAACATTTCTAAAATAATGTAGTCACATGGTTTCTTTGAATAAAGAGTATATTTTATATCAAATAAAAATGAATTTTGGTATTTGATATAGTTTTTTTAAGTATATTATTGATAAAAAAATTACTATAGTTCAAAGGGTACATTTAGAACATTTCTATTTATCAATTCTACTTTTAATATCAGATGTAAAATTATACTAAATAACTTAATTTTGAAGATGATAACTTTCAACACATGAAGTATCATTTGAACTAAGTTGTCGATCAAGTAGTGAACAAGGGGTCCAATTTCACACAAAAGTAAGAGGTAAGGGATTCTTGAGAGAGATTAGGGTGAAAATTTCATAGCAAATAGCTAACAAGGGGCCCTCACAGAAAAGTAAGGGGTAAGGAGTTTTTGAGAGAGTTACTCTAAAAATTTCCTAGCAAGTAGCCAACAAGGCATTCAATCTCACAAAAAAATAAGGGGTAAGTGATTCTTGAGAAAGATTAGGGTTACAATCTCTTTAAAAGATTCATAAAAATTATAAATTTGAATATATCACCTTTCAACACATCAAGTGTCATCTGAGCTAAATCATTGATCAAGTAGCTAACAAGGGATCAAACATTAAACAACAATAATGGGTTTTTAAAGAGATTAGGGTGAATCCTTTCTAGAGAATTTCATAAAATTATAATCAAGAATGATTAGTTATCTCCTTGAAAAAAAAAATGCATATTAACCATAAATATATACAACCAAGAAACATGAGACCAAATCCAAAGTTAAAAATTTTTAATCAATAAATTACAAGGGATCATAATCACTATGCACACTCACAATGCCTAGTGAAGAATTAGATGGATGAACTCAAATTATAGTTTTTCTCTATTTCAATGCATACACTACTAAAAATTATTAGTATACACTTATATGCGAGATGAAATCATAGACTTTAGAATCCCTACATATTTCATGACCAAATTATAAATGAAATATTGAGATGCATTTCTAGGTTGTATGGTAGTAGGCCAAATTTGTGATTGGTTTGAATTAAATGGCTCTATAAACTAATAGTTGGAAGAAAAGAAATAATTAAAGGTTCATCTTTTGTCATCATGGATTCTATAAATTCATGTATAAAAAAGGACACTCATTGATTATGATTGAATAAATGATAAGTATTTATGTGTTATTCTTTATTCACACACATGCAACATACACCATCCACAATGGGTGAGAAGCTTGATAAAACCCAGCAGGGGTCTCTGGTGGTGGATCTGGAGGAAACAGAGGACAAAAGCAGGACACGGCGGGCATTTCCAAAAGAACCAGAGCCAACCTGAAGCGCAAGGTCCCCCTACTTCTAGGATGATTCAAACTTTTAAAAAGGGTGTCAATGACATGCAGAAGCTGGAGGAGGAGACAAGTCTGTCCTCAAGACTCTGAAGTAATGGCTGGGGTTTTTGTGCTTTCTTTGCTTTTCCTCTGTTTTGACCTTTTTGGTTTTGTTCGGTTGGTTGCTGCTGATCTTTTCTAGGGCAGCTGGTTTTTGTGGTTGGACTTTTTAGTCCTTTCTTCTGTTTTGTAAACTTTGTGGTTTCGGGTCCCTGTAAAACCTGTTTTACCCTTTTATCAAAACATACACCATCCACAACATGAATACATAAAATTTTATAAATTTTTCCCACTCTACCATATTTAAAACTCCCTTCTACATGGTTTCCAATAGTCATGGTCCCTTGACCCCCTCCCCCCTCCCCACTTGCATCGATTGTACAAACGACTAACGCCTATGTTTTGGTTGGTCTTCCGAACCCGAGGGGCCCTCCTTCAAGTCCTCACCCTGTTTCAGATGGTCCTCTTGATCTCATGAACTCTTCTAATGTTCTGAATCTCAAGGCTTAGAAAATTGTTCTTGTGGGTGATGCTTGAGGTGAAAATTTGTGAGGAATTGCAATACCTAAGTTCTTTGAGTCTAAAAATGGAATGAAAATAAAACTTCTTGATTCCATCCAGTTGAAAGAATCATCCCCTCAAAGGAGAATTACTTGGTCCAGGTAGTTTTTCTCTTTCTGCCCCACCATTGTGGTTTGACACTAGACTGTAGCTAAATGATGTTTGAAAGGAAGTTTGGAGGTGATTGTTATGGCTAGTGGCATGTTCCTCTTCAAGTTCACTTGCAAGGATAATATTTTGCCAATTCTCACCATAGCCCCTTGGATATATGACAAACCCAATTTATCTTCAAGTGTAGATGGAAACTAAGCTTTGACCCTATTGTAGATCTAAATAAAATAGCCCCTATTTGGGTCAAGATCCCTAGGATCGCTCTCAAGTTCTAGGATGAAGTGGTGTTTCAATAAATTGGTAATTCTATTGGACACTTTATTTCAATGGACAACACAAAAAATAAGTATAAGTTTGTGTTTTCTTGTTTATGTATAAATATTGATATTTATAGGACTCTTCCTAATTTAATCATTCTTAATTCTAAGTTTTTGAAGTGGTCCCAACCAATTCTATATGAAAATTCTACGGTCTTCTATCAAAATTACTCAAAAATAGGACATTTAATCACTGATTGCAAAGCCCCCTTGAAGAAAAATAAAAAATTATTAAAGAGCCTTTGGTTACAACAATGGATGGCTCAGACGGTTACCCTTTCAAAGATGGCACCCCAAATATCCTCACCTCCCCTTTGAAACATGATAACAATAAAGGAGTTAAGATTGGTCTACCTAAGAAGAAGACCTCTAAAGCTTTGTCCCCTATTAGGAAAGAAAGCTCTATAAGAGAAGCTAGATAGCTAATTGACTTGCACCCAAATTTTTTAAGGATTAAGGCCCCCCCACCCCCTATAATGGAAGAAAAATAAGAGGGGGAGATAAATAGTGAATACCATAGATATTAGATCTCAAAGATGACCTCCCCTCAACCTATTGAAGCCTTGCAATATGTAACATAAATAAAGATAAATACACCCAACAGCCTTATGAAATATAGCATTTCACTCTCTCTGAGAGAATTGTTACACCTCATTGTGCGTTTACCTATTTACTATTACTATGATTGGTTAAAATATTGAATATATGAATTTTTTTGCAATTCTAATTGGAAAGCATGTGCTTGTACTTTGTTTAAATTGTATTATTGAAAAATTTAATGCAAGAAAGATATCACCCATAGGAATTCCCCCTTTTCCTCTTCTTTCGTGACTTCACAACCCTCGATAATTTCCTCAGTTCCTCCTATTGTTCCTAGCACAAGAAAAGGAAAGGCACCCATGTCGTGGAAGTATAAATCACAATTTTTCTAACTCCCAATTTTTCCCACTATCCCCTGACCCACCCTCTATAGTAAGGGAAAGCAGGCACTCAAAGTTGGCTCTTCTTCTATTGTTCCTACGTCTCAACCTCTGAGGCATCCTTTCATTCCTCCACCTACTTCTAAAGTAGAAAAAAGAAAGGGACCTAAAGTCGAAGTGCCCATCTCTATTTTTGTTCCTCCTCTTACATCCCTCCTCAAGAGACCACTCCTCTGCTGGCAACGACTGTGGAGACTACTCCTCTGATGGAACAAGATACCCCAAAGTCCTCTTGTTAAATTAGCATAGCATTCAAATTTTATTCTTCAAATTGTTAGTAGACTCTTTAGTGTTTCTACTAACAAGCTCTATTTTTGGACCATATGAGACTACAACATGCCACAAGGATGTTTGTGCATCATGATGTAGTCCTTAGCTGAGAGCTAGTCAGCTTGCTCATGAGACCTCTGAAGCCTACTCTTTTGGTCTCTAAAATCCTTATCTTTCAAAACATCAAAAAACATAAAATATAGTCAAAACTCTTGTCCTTTTTTCCTTTGTCACCTAAGCTTTTCCCTTGAGGTAGCAGAGGAACACTCACCCCTTGAGGAGGATGGTTGGTGTCATTTTTTCTCCTCTATAGGGAGATAAATAGAGATCCAAGTTTGAATCTCTTGAATGAGAGGGTGACAAGTGTCACTCTCTCATTCATCCCTCAAGCTCATATCCACACATGTGCTCACACCTGAGTGATATTTTGGGGGATATGAGAGGGTTTGGAGTGTGTTTCACTCTAACAAGAAATTCCTCTCACCATTAAGAGGAGGTGGGTGAAATTTGAACACTAAAACTCTTGAGTCGTTTCTCATAAATGAGTTTGAAAGACTCCACACTCTACCCTTTCCCCTCGAGTTTACCTTGACCCACTCGTTGCATCATCCTCCCTTTCGATTGTCGGGACCCCCACACTAGAGAGGTGGTGGTTAGCATGAGTTGTATTCGGAGCCAAGGGAAATTATGAGGTATAATATCTATAGCCTTAAATGAGACCCCCAGCCCCAAGTACTTAATCTAGGGTCCTAAAAAACATGATTATATCCTAAAATAAGCTTTTTAATCCCTCTTAAACTCCCTTTAAAGAGAGTACAAATTTTGGACTTAATTGAGTCTCCCATCACTTAATACCACTTACACCATATAATAACATGACTTCACAAATAATTAAAACACAAAACACACACAATTCACAAGCATTATCCTCATAACCAAAAGTTCTACACATGACCCATAGTCCTTAACCCTCAAAACATTTCCTAGGTTCTAAGATCTCATTTAGAAATTAAAAATAAATAAACCACAAACATAATATTCACGACCCTTAATGCTAACCCACACCTTGACACATTTTTCATTACACAAGGTCACATTCGATAACTTCAACCAAGTGAAGTATTGGCAAGGGTTTGAATGGTTCTCCCTTCTTCCTATTAACATTCATCTCATATGCATTTTTCTTGATATATAATCAATTAAAGAATAATGATAATCACCTGCTCACAATTTCAATAAGATTCAATTCAATTGTTAGTGGATATGAATATATCTATATATAATTTTTTACCTTCCTCAAAATTGTAGGATAGGAATTTGAATCTTTCTTTAACAATAATGAGATTCTAGCCTTAATTATTTAACTACAATATTTAATGGGCCCTTAAACAATCACTTATTACTAAATATCATCATGTGGCCCGATATCCAATGTACACAACTTACCTTGTTAGTTCACCTTAGGTATACTTATTGGTTAGCATTTTCTCAATTTATCATTGATGATGTTTGACCGATAATCCTTTTTGAACTTTTTTGCAATCTTCAAAGGTCCAAGTTCATTCCCAAATATTATTCTTTTCTAAACAACACAAAACACATTAGAAAATCATTTGTACTAAAGTTAGGTACACACCATTCCCTTGCTTGTATCAATTTATTTTTTTTATCTCATGCTACTTGCATACATTCCTAACAGGTTTGTTAATCAACATTTAGTAAGGCACATTTACTACAATAGTCATTTAAACTAGACAATACATGAATTACATTAAGCATATAATCTGATACAAACATTAATAGTCTTTTATACCTGTAGAACCTGAATATATATAACTTTCTCAATTCCACACACTCATTCAATCATAATGTTCTAAGAGAATAAAAGTAGAGATTTACCCAATCTTTCTGTTAATGATTCCATTACTATATCATATTTAAACAATATTGGTCAAGACATCAAATGGTTCACTAATCCAACATAATTGAACTTATTAAGGAGTCACAAAAGTTATAGACGAGGTTGGGCCTCATAATATTCCACATATTTAACTCCTCTTGGATTGAATCCCTTAGCCCATTGATGTACTTTACCACTTCTTATCTCCCTCATCATGATGTCCTGACCTAATTGTTAACAAATAGAACTTTTTAGTGTATTCCTTCATAGTAATGTTCCTTTGTCACAAATTGTGCAACTCCTATAGCAACTCTATAGCAACTCTAACTCATAGTTGACGAGAATGAACTTGGATTTGAACATATCAACCATCTAGTCCCACTTTCTAGTGCTCAACTAGACTTATTCCCACCATATTATAATATAAAATTTTATCTTAGTCTTCAAAAACTTCACCCTATTGAGGTCCACAATATCCTCATACTAAAAATGATCCTTTAAAGTAGTGATCTAATCCATCTTTTCCTTGAGATCCAAATTTATAAAATATTTTCGGATGTTCACTTTAGTCATCTTACCAGTGTTAATTATGGCCCATCCTCTCTTAGTTTTCCTCTTCACTTCGACCAGATTCTATATGATTTTCCTCGTATTCCTCATCACTTTTCTTGGCCCTAGGGTTAGGGTTCCTCGAACAATATTTCTCAAATGCATTCATCATGTTCTACATTTATTTCAAAATTTCATACATCTCCTTCTCCTATTGACAACATTAATAACACCTCACCCTTTCTTTGGTATCATCTTGACTTGATAAAAACTACCATTGGGTCAATGATTTGTCCATATTAACCCCTTATAAATTTTCTCACAATCAATACTTCTATTTGCAACCCTCTTTCCAACTACCCTATCTCATTAAATATTATTTAATTATTGTAAAGCATCAAAAAATCATGGTGCTTTCTTTGTTTACTTACACCTTATTTTACATCAGCACTCTCTATCCCTTTTTATCAAACTTGAATCATGAAATTTTGCATCAATTAGGTTTCACCTACTTCCACACCAACACTTCAACACTAATGTTTGATTCACCTTGCTCTCATATCAACTAATGTAGTCATAGCTGAAGGGTCCAATGAAGGACTATCTAGCCATGTATCCTAGCATCAAATTACACACATAACCCAAAAATATCAAAGAAAAATAACACATTCTTATTTATTTAATATTTGCATGATTATCACCAAGATGATAGCTATCATTTTATTTCATTGTATTTATCATGTTAGATCAAACCTGGGATTCTGAGTCATTAAAATAACCTCATAATACACACCTTGTGGAGACAACATCAAACCATATATCTATTAGCCAAATAAAAGCATGTATTTTGCTTAATTATGAAGTGTATCAAGACTGAGCATGATGAGGAAAGTAAGAGATTTTCAATTGCAACAGTCAAAGATTTCATCATATTTTGAAAATTACAATCTGAGTTCTTGAGATTTTTCGACAGAAATT